>MJUU01065452.1:105427-136546 GCA_002080025.1 Modiolus philippinarum | reverse complement strand
TTTATTTTTCATCGGATTTCAATGGGATTTTTTTCTTTGGATTCCTCTTGATATAAGCTTTCAGTAGTATGTCAACAGATTTTTTGTAGCTCTTACTGTTTCGGAGCTACAAGGGGTCAAAGGTGCCAAAATTGCAATTTTTCTAAATATGTCATATCTTTATTTTTCATCAGATTTCGATGGATTTTTTCTTTGAATTTCTATGGATGTAAAGTTTTAGTTGATAGTACATATTTTGCAAAGCTCTTACGGTTTTTTATCAGTAAGTAATCAAAAGGGTTTTTTCCCTATTTTGTTTCTAGCTAATAACTGTGTCTAGCTTCTTTTTGTGTCCATCTAATTATTGTGTCAAGCTCTTTACTGTGTCCACATTCACTTTAAACTACTTTTGTTGAAATTTCAGTGGTCGACATGCTGCGGTCGTATCATGCTGCGCTTGGCGTAGCCCTTTATTGACCCTTGATAAGTGTTTAGGGTATTTGCAAGTTAAGGTAGAAGAGAGTGCTTTACACAAGACATGTTCGTTTCCAATTTCGACGAAGGCGCATAAGCTGCATGAACATTTGAGAGATTATTGGAAATTGTATTGTGTGCTCTCTATATTTTTCAGTTATGGTGTACTTGTGCGTGAGAGAATTTCTCATATGGATATACTATTGATACTTTCAAATTTTGGCAATTATTTTTGTAATTTTCGAAATGTAATCCAGACCACCTGTTTTAAGTGCCCACATCTTACTATTTTATAACGCCAAGTTTTCTTACATTCGACTTGATGAGTGCCCTGTGTTTGTCTATATGTTGTAGTTGTCCACTAGCTTAAGACACTAGTGCTTTTGTCAGGCAAAGGATGACAGTGATTGTAAGAGCACTTTGCCAGTTTAATTGATGTTTGTTGACAATCCCGCACCCATGACCAAGAAAGACATGGATGTAGCGTTGCTCGACAATTAGCAAAAAATTCCGCTTAAACCGGTGCTAGGGGCCGTCTTGAACTTACTATGAGGTATGAGCAAAGCTCATTGATGAAGGCCTCAACGGTGACTTCAAGATGAAGAACAACAATAAAACGTTGTTCCTTTGCTTGTTTTTTACCATGTATTTGTAGAGACTTCGTCTCATGTGCATTTACTCCATATCCTTTAATCACCATTGTTATCTCCAGTGGGATTCTAGTATATGTTTTGTGAATCTGTATGATACAGTCGAAACTCGAAAAGTCGAAGTCGAAAGGACCATCTGAAATCGTTCGAGTTATCCGAGGTTCAAGACATCCGAGGTGGAGATTTAGTCTTTTTTTCTCTTTTTGGATACAACACAACAGACAAGAGAATAACGCGGTCTATTCCCGTTATATGTTTTTCCCGTTTTGTGTTGCATTATTGTGATAAAAATAATAAGAGACAAACATTATAACATCAATGCAGTTTAAACATTTTAAAACAAGCAGAAAGCACTGTCATAAATAGCAAAGATACAGATAAGTGTTCGTTTACATAACAAAATGATACTGTTTAAACGATAAAGGCCATAAAGAAGAAATATCTGAAGAAATTAAATTTGGCATTAATTTAGAACCTGTTACTTCAAAATGAAGCTGTAATTATTATAATCTTTAAAATCGCTAATTATCTTATTTCCAATGTATCTACGCTTTGGTCGTTAAAATTCGTTTCAGCATAAGATAAAAAAATCAAAAGCGCAGTTTTAGTTCCGAACGTATCTGACGGGTTATATTTACGAGCTAGTCATCAAACTACATATCATTGATAATTGAAACCTTTATAATGGATTTGTATACCCTTTATTGGGGATCATACCGTTTCTTGCTAATATTTTTGTTTTCAAACTTCGACATTGCGTTTGAAATTCTGGACGGGCCCATATTTTATACTCGAGTTTTCCGACAATTCGACATTCCGAATCAACCGAGTTCGGGTCATCCAAAGTAAAATGCATTTATTAAAGGGAACATTTGCTAGGACCGACAATTTACTTCTACACATCTGAGTTTTAGAGAAAACCGAGATAGACACAACGAGGATCGAAAGTCATGGCGAAATATTTCATTGAATGATGGAAAAACTAAGAAAAGTATTTAAATACACCAAGAAGCGTAGTGTACTTTGTTTCCGTTAAGTGTAATGTTCGTCGGGCTAGTGGTGTCAAAAGCGGGGTATCAAAGAGTAGATTTTCCTCAAACAGATAGCGATCTGGGATCCTTCATGGTAATGTGCGAATATTAAAATAGGTAGAACAAAAACTTTCCACAAATTGAAAATGCTTTCACACAGAAAGGGGCAGAGATTACATGGTCCAATGAGAGGCAGGTTGCGTTATGGCCAGTCATACAGCAATTGATGATACAAGCCCCAATAATTGTACCTCCGGGATTTTAAGAACCTTTTATTTTGAATAAAGACGACACTTGTCATGCAACTGATGCTTATTTATTGCAGGTAATTGACAAAAAATATACGTTTCATTGCATAATGAGACCGAACATTATCGATATTAGAGCGAAAGTATTGTATAACGAGATTTGTGGCAGCCGCCCATTTTGTAAAACACTTCAGTCATTTTTTGCGTAAAAGGTTATTAACCATTAGAACAGTTCAAAGCAGTTGTTAATGCCACTGGCCTTGAAGCACTGCAAAAGTATAAAATGGCTATTCTACACCGACTGGGTGTTAAGTATAGCAGCGCTGACGTCCTAAGCCGAATTTCATGGAAACAACGTGATTCAGAGACAATGAATTGTGGACCAAACAGGCATCAAAACAGTTATAGCAGATCTTAAAAATGAGGATGAACTTGAAACAGATTTTAACAAAGTTCTAGACACGATTACTGGGTAAATATACATTATATATATAGTGTGATGGTACAACATCTTGTATCAGATAGAGTCGGTTGAATGAGCTGTATCACTACGAGTTGCGTCAGCGACGAGTATTGATGCGAATCATTCAACCGACGAGACCTGATACAAGAATGTTGTACCATCACATCTCTATTTATAATTTGTTTATCTAACATTCAACAAAAAATAAATACTTAAAAAAGTTTTATTCACTTGACGTTACATTATTTTCAGTTTTAACCAAGGAACTACTTGATGCTTGACGTGACGTTTTTCTTTTGTTGACGTGGATACTCGCACGACGTCGCGCCATTCTTTTATCACCACAATGTGGTGATACAACTTTCTGTATCATACAAGTTGCGCTTAGTAGTATTTCTGCCATATTTTATATGAAAACTCTTACAATGTTAGATAAAGACAATTCTCTTATGATGCACGCTTATTATCAATTCCTTGCACGAATAGTTATTTGTGGTACACAACGAGACTTTGAAGCTGGAGTTAGATATGAACTTGTTGAATCGCTTTTACAGGAATTTCATTGTTCGAGCACAAATAATAACACATCACGCGTGATGTGTTACTACTTTTTCGACGTTTCCATAGGACCACTGTGAAATCTCGTTGGCCGTGATAAACGTTACCTAGCAACGGTGTTGTTAACAGCAGTTCAGCACTAAAAATTCACTGCATTTATTTATGAAAATCATAAGAGGAATAATTTTAACAACTCAAAAGAATTGTATATCGGTGGATATCAACTCTTGTTATGTAATTTCAAATATAATAAACTCACCAAAGGCTCGTTTATTATATTTTGAAATTACATAACTCTAGTTGATATCCATCGATATACAATTATTACTATGACCGTCAAATCAAGATTGACGCCCTCGGGTACCCAAATAATGTACTGTTATTGCGATTCTAATGCAACAAATCAATTTCATGTTCTATTTTTAACTCGTGAATTTGTAATAATATTAGGAACCAGACTAAACAGGGAACCTACTTTGTCCCAGGTGTGAAGATGGTGGAATTGACGGTCAATTTTGACCAATCAAAACCTTCGTTATATAAATGTTGCATTAGAATTGCCTTTTATTATTCATCCTGTATACTTACTTAGAAATTGGTCTAATCTCATAAGCTGAACAAGGTCACCAGAGAATCCATGAAATTGAGATCAAAATCAAAAGCTATGTGGCAGAAGGTCATGTACCACCCAAAACAAACATACATGCAAAATGTCGTGATCTTAACAGTCACAAAACTGAGAAACTGAGATCTGATAACAAAGACTTAGTGGTCACTAGAACATGAAATGGACGTCAAGATCAAAATTGGCACTCTTGAATTACGTGAAAGCAACCTGAATTCGTATCAAATATCATATCATTAATTCACCTTCCACTTCTTGTTGTTGAGAAACTGTTCGAATAATAAAACTAACATGGTCAGTAGACCATGAAATTTTCCTATTATATTGAATTTATAACTTTGACGATTTGAATATTTATCAATTATGGACTTTTTACGAAGTCAATATGTTATATATGGACCTGTTAGGTTTATATTGACCGAGGACGAAGTCCGAGGTCAATATATTCCTAACAGGTCCATATTGAACATATTGACAGAGTAAAAAGTCCATCATTTTTATATTACATATGTAGTTTTATGGCATCTCTTTACATTTTTGAGGAAGAAAATTTTGTCAATACATCGGAAATTAATTAAACATAGAACCTTTATTTGAAGGCGGATGTGGATCTGCCATCATCTAGAATGGGTTACATGAGTGCTGCTGGGATAAATAAATGCCCGACATTTCTCTTATATTTGCAAACAAGTAAGCATTTTTATTAAGGTGTTTACGTGAAGTGTGCAATAAAAAACATGTGACAACTTTAAATATATTTTTCATTGATTTCAGTGGTTTCTCTTTAAAAACATTTCAATATCCCCTTTCATTTCCCCGACAGGAACTCCTATTAATGTGTAAAGCGTTTTCCAATATTTATGAAAAGACCTTTCTTAGTGAAAAACTATAGTCTGCAAGTCTAACCAGACATGTAGCGTCAATAAAACTAAAAATAGAAACATAGCGTCAATATTCTTAAAAATAGAAACATGGCGTCAATATACCTAAAATTAGAAACAACGCTGAAATATACTGAATATTCTTAAAATCACGTGAGCGTATTAGCCAATGAGATTAATGGGAACTTATACCATATGTAATATATAAACATATTGATACTACAACAAATTACTATTTACTAGTCAAACATTTAAATAAATAATAAATCCAGCCGAAGTTAAAATTAGTAAAAAGTATGATCCAATAAGAAAAATAGAATCCAACATGTCCGTGATGTCTTTTCCGGTTAACATTGTTTCATTGTCAGCAACATAGTCATTGGAGCGTTTTTTGTTCCACGTTGTCAAAGACTGAATGCAAGGTCCTATATGCTTTGTTGTGATACGTAACAGTTAGAATTACTCCAAATACAATAAATCCACTAAGTATGATTATAACGACCATTAAAATTAAGGGAGCACACATAGGATTTGATAATACTGGCGTAGAGGTGGACACAATAGTAAGAAATATTGCATATGATAATAAAATTGTCATTGAAAGTCCAACGCGTTCGCCAGAGGCAACTGGAAGCAGAAAGTCAAAAGGATTCAACAGCGAAAACATGATTGTTGGTGCAATTATCATGACTCCATAATACAACGAACTATGTTTTTTTTTAATATCAAGAAAATACATAGGAAGCCAGTCTTTACCGAATACTTCAGTGTGTGTTGAATACGATTGTAAGGTCCAGTCTGAATTCGGTGTAAAGTAATCCAGTGAGGCTTCCTTTTTTCCTAGTCACTAAAGTTAATACCGCTGTAGACGTGGACCAACCAGTAAAGGAAAATTTGCAAGCTTGTTCGTCAAACGGAAATTTGGAAACATCTGTACTACATTTTGAATTAAACACATCTCCAGGGGTGTAGACAATACGACCATCATACGACAAGAGGATATTAAATCTAGTGTCGCTACCTACGGATGCAAACCTTCCAATACTATTGGTCAAAATCAATACTGGTGTCCATATATCGGTCGATTCTAATACAGTTAACAAAATATTTCCATATGACGCAGGGTCCCATGATAAAGATGGATCCGTCCAGTTTAAGATCAAAGCTCCCGATATAGAAATGGATTCTTCAACTTCCTTAAAACTGTTTATGGATATAAGATTAAAACTGATTTCAACAATTACCGGCTTTGAGAAGTCAAATACAGGCATCGCACTTTTCGAATAATTTGCTAGCAAATCTTTATGAAGCTTTTGAACATAATTGATTTTTATATTATTTGCATTAAGCACTTGTATGACATTCACCAAAATCACAAAACTAATATAAAATCCTCCCATGATGGCTGCAATGATTGACTAATGCAGAAAACTCTAGTCAATCACTGATACAAAATATAGTAGTACGTGATTAATATAGTCTGCTTACCATTATAATCGTGAAATTTAAAAAAGTTTGCTTATATTTGGATTCAATCGAATTGTTGAATATTGATCAACATAAATGTTCATACTAAATAGATGCATGCAGAATTACGAATGTATATCTATTCTTAAATGGTATATTTCATGAATATCTTCTATAGGCCAAATTAAGACACTTTTCAAGCTTTCATAAAATTCTTGATACAATATTCCACCTTTTAGAAAAAAAATGATCTGGATGTTAAAGTAAAGGAAAATCCAGAGAAATCCATTTCCCGCCAAATTTTTAATGACTTTTAACTCTGTTAAAAGCACAAGTATTTATATATTTCTTTTTACCATTTCATTAAGTCTACAATGCTTAGAAATCATTGATATAAACAACATCAGGAGTGAGCCTCTTCACGAAACCACCCATTGGTTTTCTGCATGATGCTTATAATGTCATGAAGACACTAAAAACTGGAAAGATTTGACTTCTCTTTTATATATTTTCAAGTTATCAAAATTGTAATTTTATCAAATTCATACAAAATGCAACTGCAAATTGTTACAAATCATAAAATCTAAAAATAATAGGAAAACAATAGACCAAAAAATAAAAAAACAAAAAGAGAGAAAAAAGGAAAGAAAAGAAAAAACAAACACACACACAAATTGGATGGATACTTGAACATCTTACATCAAGTAAGCTAATGGAAATGTTTATCTAACAAATATTTGATTTCGAAGATTGAGATCATTTTATGTATCTAAGTAATGTTATAACGCAGGTTCAGAGAACCTTGTGTGCAGTTGAGTAGATGGTACCAAAGACCCAAAATATGATAAACCATGTATGAAGTGTGATTTGTCAGACAGGATGGAAAGACGTTGTTTTGTTTTATTGGCCAGATTGAACAAATCTGCGACGAACAAAAGAATGTAAGAAACATCTAGACGGGGCCAGTCAATAACCAAAGATTGGTCATATAACACGGAGCCGTAGGAGCACCAAACAGTGAAAAGAAAGGTCGTTCTTTAGTACTTCTGCTAAACTCCCATAATCATAGGGGTGAAGGCAGCGTCGTAGGTTATATCATGGGACAAAAGCAAGCAACCAGGAGACACGACTTTTGTAGGTTGTAAGAGGCAAAGTTTCTAGTGGATACTGGGGCAATTATTAAAATTTTCGAATGCCATTTTTAAGAGGTTCAAATGGAAAAATCGCCCAAATTTGTACCCAATTTCTTAATTTGTGAATGCCACGGCATTATGCATCAAATGTGAAAGCATAATTCACTTATTTGGGTAATTTTTATGCGAGATCAAACATTAGTTGCCGATATATCAGTGGATGGAATATTGGGATAAGATCACTGTGTTTTTAAAAGAAGGGTGTACTGGTTAAACAAAACAGTAAATAACGAATAGAGGGGGTTCTTGGAATATACGGATATCTTTTAGTGAAAATTTCAGTAAAGTACAAAAATCTGAAGTAGTAATTATAGAAAGGTTATTCACAGTTGAATATTTGATTTAAGGAATATCGAGTCCTCCAACGTATTCATAGAATGATATACAGAAATGATTGCTAAGACTTTGATTAATCAAAAAAAAAAAAAAAAACTAACTGCCAGTTCGGTTATTGAACACGAGTAAATGTACCCCGCTTGTGAAGTAAGAAACCATGAAGTCAAGCAGAAATACTAAATACCAAGATGATATAAAAATAAAACGTGGAAACGACAGTATTCTGAACGAGGAATTATACAATTTACTTAAAATTACTATTAAGAATACAGGGTCTGTTTAATTGGCACAATTCGAAAAAAAAAAAAATATTTGCTAACTTTGACAATGACCTTGCGCAGAGAATATTGAAAAACACCACATTACCGGACGGACGTCGCTGACGACTATATCGTTCAATTTTTAAAAGCAATACATTTTTGTAAGATTTGAATGAATCCATATTAAAGTTTATAATATTGTTAAAGTTAAACGAAAATTTTTTCTATTATGTTTTAAAATTTTTACACATTTGTTTTTACTTGTATGGTTTTATTGCTGATATATTTTATAGATTTTTTCCTGTTACGACGAGTGCTGTTTGGTGCATCAGAATTTGAGAAACAATGGGAAATTGCATTAGTTGGTTTTCAGTCGGACATATGTTTAATGAGTCTAGATGCCATTATTATACCTCAGTATATGAAAACTACTATCAAAATTTCTAAAATAAAATTACTATTTTTCACCTTTCCCAATTTTGTAACTATTTACCGGTCAATAGTTTCTCAGGCTATTGACTGGCAGTATGAATATTTTTCCCGAACTTTTTTCTTGCTTTTCTATTGGATAAAAAATCTGATGATTATTTCGAATGCTCTGACATCATTGTTTCCAAGTGACAACTCATGCAAATTACAGTGAACACTACTCACTTTGCAGCAGAATAAAATTTGTTGAAGAGAAAAGATGTACTTGTTTATGTATTAATAAGAAAACATAATTTAGAAAAAAAAAATGCTAGAAATGAAGAATTATTATTCAAAGATGATTTAAAAATTATGCATGTTGTTTTTTTTCTTTGTATAATAAAATACTTATAGACTGTTCCTTTGTGAATCCCATTGTTTAAAAGTGAAAATGCTGTGAAATCATTGTTTCAAAGTGACAACTTTAACCTGCAAATTACAGTGAACACTATTCACTTTGAAGCAGATAAAATTTTGTTGAAGAAAATAGATGCAATAGTGCATGTTTTGATAAGAATGCAAAATTTAGAAAATAAGGACTTGAAATGAGAGAAATGGTTCAAAAGTTGTAAATCTTGTGTTTTCGGTATAATAAAACACTTATAGACTGTTTATTCGGGAATAGCCAGTTTGTTGTCCCCTTGACCCATAACCATTGACCTCGGCTACGCCTCGGTCAATAGTCAGGGTCTCGGGGACAACAAACTTGCTATTCCCTCATAATCAGTCAATAAGTATGAATTATTATAGCCCACGCAATGAAGTTGCGGGAGGTATATAGTTTCTGACTGGTTCGTCCGTAGGTCAGTCAGTAAGTCAGTCCGTCTGTCATTACCTTTGGGTATATCATTTGTCCGGATAACTCCTTTTACAGTTTTTAAATACAAAGTTTTTGTTTTGTAGTTTGATTGTACAGATATCAAAGATGTGCATACTACATGAATTTTGATTTTTGATAATTTTTCCGAAAAAATACACATTGTTGAACTTTGTCATTTTTATGCAAAATACTGCTTATAGGGTACAGTATTTGTCCGCATAACGCCTCCTACAGTTTTTAAGACACAAAGTTTTCATTTTAAAGGTTGATTGTGCATATATCAATATATCAATGTGCATGCTATTTAGTTTTTGATTTTTGATAATTTTTTAGTAAAATGCACGTGTTTGAACATTGTCATTTTTATTCAAAATACTGCATATAGGATACATAATTTGTCCTGATAACCCCTCCCACAGTTTTAAGGATAGAAAGTTTTTATTTTGCAGACTGATTGTGAATATATAAAAGATGTGCATACTTCTTGCATTTTGATTTTTGATAACTTTTCCGAAAAATAGAGATTGTTGAACTTTGTCATTTTATGCAAAATACTGCTTTTAGGGTACATCATTTGTCCGGATAACTCCTTCCATAATTTTTATGATAAAGAAGTTTTTATTTTGTGACCTTACTAAGAATACATCAAAGATGTGCATACAATTTGGATTTGGATTTTTTATAATTGTTCAGAAAATACACATTATTGAACTTTGTCATTATTTTGTAGGGCATGTGTAGGGTGCATCATTTGTCCGGATAACCCCTCCTACAGTTTTTATGATAAAAAGGTTTTATATTGCCGGCTGATATTGAATACATCAAAGATGCGCATACTATAATTATGGATTTTGATTTTTGATAATTTTTCAGAAAAATATTTATTGTTAGGCTTTGTCATTTTTATGCAAAATGCTGCTTATAGGGTACATCATTTGTCCGGATAACTTCAGATCCTCTTACAGTTTTTAAGATTGGAAGTTTTTATCTCGGAGGCTAATTGTGCATATCATCAAAGATGTGCATGCCACTTTGATTTTGATTTTTGACAATAGACCATTTGCCAATTCAAACGGAATTCCCGAATTTGACCTCGTGTTTTACAAACTTGGACAAAGGGAAGCAACTCTAGACCGGACAAACACGGTTAGTTTCCAACGTAAACTAACCAAAATGTAAAAATAATTTTCTCTTGACCTGTAAGGATTCAAAACTTCGACTTTGGTGAACTTTATCAAAATAATATGACCTTTTATGTGCCTGTTTGATTTGCTTTATATCCCAATAGATTTCATATACCAGAATGCTGATTTATAAGGGTTTCTTCGGTAAATGTGACAACCTGTCCGGTATCACGTGACGTTGATTGAGTCAAAATTTTAAAGAACGGAACCAAAGTCGGTAATTGGCAAATCACCTATTGTTCAGAAAAATACAAATTGTTGAACTTTGTCATTTTTATGCCAAATATTCCTTGTAATTTACATCATTTGTCCAGATAACTCCTCCCACAGTTTTCTGCATTTCAATGGCACATATTAACGATGTGCATAGTATTTGAATTTTGATTTTTGGTAATTTATGAGAAAAATATACATTCTTGGACTTTGTCATTTTTGTTCAGATTAACAGTTTTCTTGATATGATTTTGTTATTTTGAAGGATGATTGTGCATATGTAAGAGATGTGCATATGAAAGAGTTGTGATAATATGATTTTTCAGTGTTCAATAATGCAAGATTATCTAATATGTGGGGGCGCTAGGAATGTGATATTGCTCTCAAAGGTTCTTTCATTATCATGTTCAAAATATTTGAGAGGATGACTGAAAATCTAAGAAAGGTATTTTTAAGGTCACAAGGAGCAGAGTTCAAAGAAAAACCAACGGTGTTAAATTTCCGTAAAGGTTAAATTTCTAAAGAAGCAGTTTAGAAAAAAAAGAATAACGGTATTAAGATCTGTCCGTGATAACAAAACAGGCGAACATTTGGAAACTGCAATATATAAATTTGTCCGTTGCTTTTTTCGGTTTTCCATTTAGCTCATATTCGTTCTTCATCAGTTTTTAAACATCTTTGAGTTGAATGTCTTCCAAATGTTTAGATTTAACATTTGCACTGAAGACACATAAGTTACCACAATGACCATATGCAGAAACTTAATCTACAGTAAGTTCGGTAGTCACTTATTAGTTATCAAAAAGACACTGGGGCAGATAAAAGAAAAAAAAATGTCCAAGTGGAAGGGAAGATTTTTGGAGCTTCATATCAGGCTGTTCTAAAAGATTCCCTCTCAATGTATTGGCATATTGTATAGTATCAGAAATGTATTCCGGTTTCAACACGACCCAGAAGTCCCGTATTCATCATTCATAAGAATTCGTAAGAAACATCCAAGCATGTGGAGGCGAAATTTTCGAACATTTGTTTTGTTGACCCTGGACATATTTAGAGCATCTGAAAAAGATACATTTAAAATAAAACATCGATAAAGTGTAAAAAATATACTTTTATTCAATTTGAAAATATACAAAATATACGAAAAAATATAATTTACCAGTCAAACATTCAAATAAATAACATATCCAACCGACGTTAAAATGATTAAAAGGTATGATCCAATCAGAAAAACAAAATCCAACATGTCTGCGATATCTTTTCCGGTTATCTTTAATTCATTATCAGCAACAAATTCATTGTAGCTTTTTTGTTCCTCACTGCCAAGGCCCGAATACAAGATCCTACCTTATTTACATCTGCCTTGTTGTAATACACAACAGTTAGAATAAATCCACTGAGTATGATTATAACGACCATAAATATTAATAGAGCACACATAGGATTTGAAGATGCTGGCGTAGAAGCGGACACAATAGTGAGAAATATAGCATATGATAATAAAATGGTTATTGAAAGTCCGACGCGTTCGCCAGAGTCAACCGGAAGTACAAAGACAAGAGGATTTAATAGCGAAAACATAATCGTTGGCGCAATTATCATTACTCCATAATACATTGAACTACGCTTCATTTTAATTTTAATAAAAGAAATTGGAATCTCGTTTTCACCAAATAGTGCAACTTCTGTAGAATACGATATTAAAGTCCAATCTGCATTTGGTGTAAAATAATTTAGCGAGGCTTCTTTTTGACTAGTCACTAACGTCAACATTGTTTTAGGCGTGGCCCAAGCAGTAAAAGGAAATATGCAACTTCGTTCGTCAAACGGAAATTTTGAGACGTCCGTTGGACATTTTACTTCAAGCACATCTCCAGGGGTGTAAAGGATACGACCATGATACGACACGAGGGTATTAAATGTAGTGTCACTACCTACGGAAGCAATTCTTCCAACGCTGTTTGTCAAAATCAGTGCCGGTGTCCAAATATCTGAAGAAAACAACAGAGTAAATTCAATATTTCCATATGACGCAGGGTCCCATGATAAAGATGGATCAGTCCAGTTTAAAACTAAAGCTCCCGAATTAGAAATGGATTCTTCAACTTCCTTAAAACTGTTTATGGATAAAAGATTAAAACTGATATCAACTACTACCGGTTTTGAGTAGTCAAACATAGGCATCGCACTTTTTGAATAATTTGCTAATAAATCTTTATGAAGCTTTTGTACGTAATTTATTTTGATATTATTAGCATCAAACACTTGTATGATATTGACCAAAATCACAACACTGATCCATAATTCTCCCATAATGGCGGTAGTAATTGAATATTGCTGGAAACTCTATTCAAACCTTGGGACAAGGTAATGTAGTACAAGGCTTGGGCGATTTTGTCTAGAAAATTATTTATTTTCATGAAAATATCAAACAAATTATTTATTTACACTAAATGTAAATTCAAAATATTTATTTGCAATTGGTTGATAACCTTAATGCAAAGTGAATGAAAAGTCTAGAGAAGTTCGGTTTCCCGCCAAAATTTCAGACGTTTAAATCTCAAAACGGCCACACTGACCTATCAATATTTTTTGCTGATCCATATTCTAATAAATAAATATAATAATTTTAAATCCTTGATATAACAAATTTGAGGAGTGACCATCCTTAACTAAATTTAATGAATAAAGTATTGTAAAGTAGATGGATGCTACAATGAACAAACAACAAAATACCGAAGTTACTGTAAAATTATGTTCCTGCATATGGCCATTTCGACAACTTATGTCTCTTCAGTGCAGATAAAATCTAAAAATTTGGAAGATCATCAACTCAAATAAAGGAATATGGCGTAAATGTACATGGGACAAAATCCCTATATATACATGATATAATTAAACAAATGGAACAACGCTTTCATTGTTGTTCTTCATCTTGAAGTCCCCATGAGGCCTTCAACAAAGAGCAAACATTCTTACCTTATAGTCTAATACCTCAATATCTTTTACAAGGCAAGTTTACGCCATAATACATCGGCAGATACCGAAGCAAAAATGAGGAAAGGGGGAATTTTAAAATCAAGGCAATTCATATTCAACACAAATTGAGACAGCATGACAAAAACAAAAGAAATAAACACAAGAGGCTCTCAAGAGCCTGTATCGCTCACCTGGGTCCTATGCAGCACTATAATTCGAAATTGATGGTCCATCTTTGGTGGTGTATGTACATAAAATCAGAAACTTTTTATAAAATTGAATTAGAATTGTTCAAGCAGTTTCAGAGAAGATTTTTGAATGCAGTTTCCAATCTTAAAGGGCCCATGTTAATCTACGTTCCCAGCTGGCATCTATTTAACATAAAACTTTGAAGAGGGTCACCCAAGGACTATCATATCAAAACTCTACTGTTCAAGAAGTTTCAGAGCAGATGATCTTTTCATGCATTTCCCATTGGGTCCTATGTTAAACTTAAGTTTTGCCACTGGTGGCCATATCAGAAGACGGATCAGCACCAAAGTAAGAAACTTGGTCAAAATCTCACAAGTTTCATTTATGCAATGTTTAATTTGAATCCATTCAGTGTTTTTCTATTATATCTTTGTATGCATTTTTCCTTAGGGTATAATTCATTGCTGGAGGCTATATTGGATGATGTATCAGCACTTGGTCAGCTTCTCATAAGCATCATTTATGCAAAGTTTGGTTTAAATCTATTCAGCAGTTCTCTAGAAGAAGATCTTCTGTTAAATTAAGTTCACAGATGGTGACTCTTGGTCTGCGCCTGACAGGCATCATTCATGTCATGTTTGATTTAAATCCATGCAGCAGTTCTCTAGAAGATCTTTGTGCGCATTTCCCATAGGATCTAATGCTGTGGGTCATATACAATGACGGATCGGCACCTAAGTAAAAATACTTAGTCAGCATCTCATAAGCATTATCAATGCCAAGTATTGGTTAAAGCAATTCAGTGGTTCTCAAAAAGAAGTTCTTTGTATGCATTTTACCATTGGGTCCAATGTTAAAATTTAGTTCCCAGCTGGCGGCCATGTCGTATGACGGATCGACACAAAAGTAGTAACACTTGGTCAGCACCTCATAAGCATCATTCATACCAAGTTTGGTTCAAATCCATTCATTTGTTCTCAAGAAGTTCTTTGTATGCATTTTCCAAGAGGGTCCAATGTTGAAATTAAGATCCACCTGGCGGCCATGTTGGATGACGGATCGTCATCAAAGTCACAACAATTGGTCAGCACCTCATCAGCATCATTCATGCAAAGTTTGGTTCAAATCCATTTGGTGGTTCTTAAGAAGTTCTTTGAATGAATTTTCCCATTAGGTCAAAAAGTAAACCAAGTTCCCCGCTGGCGGTCATCTTAGAAGAGGTCGGAAAACTTGAACATGTTCAATACAATAAAGTCCTTAACATGCTGAACATTTTTGCAATTTAAACTTGACCTCTATCTCAAAGCCTTTTTGAAATATAGGACAAAAAGTAACAAATCACGAAAAATTTGACCAATAAAGGGCCACAACTCATATATAAGTACTTGGGATTTTCTTCAAAATTTCCATGTGGGTACATCTTAACATGGTGAACATTTTTGCAATTTAAACTTAATCTCTATCTGTTATAGTTTTTTTAATGAAAAATAAAAAACATCAAAATTTTGAAATTTTTATGGAAAAAGGGCAATAACTCTTAGACGGGTCAACAGATTTTCTTCAAAATTTCAGCATGGGTAGATCTTCTTATGTTGATCATTTATTATCCCATGTCAGATTTTTGATATCTCTAACGGTTTTTGAGTTATTTGCAAAAAACTGTAATTTACCCCTATGTTCTATTTTTAGTAACGGCAGCCATGATGTTTAACCTAAGACATACAAAATAACAATTTTGAAACTATATACCCTAGTGATGATTCAGTTAAAGTTTGGTTCCATTTGACCCAGTGGTTTCAGAGGAGAAGATTTTTGAAAGTGAGCTAACGACGGACGGACGGACGACGGACTACGGACGACGGACGGACGCCAAGTGATGGCAATAGCTCACCCTAGCATAGCCAGGTGAGCTAAAAATGAACAAGAACGTCACAAAACTAAAGTACAACAGTGAGAACCTCTACAAAAAGTTGAAGTATAATAAGGTGATCCGGAGGGGTAAGCTTATTTGCTCTGTGCATGGCAAGAGAGCTTACTTACATTTCCCATAGTGCACACATACTGGCCTCTCACTGATACTGCCGATGTTTACTGAAATTTATGATGATTCTTGACCAAACCCTTTGGAAAGTTTTAAGTTTGATTTTTCTTCCGTAGTGCGACAGTGTTCTACAAGTAGACTAGGCTCCTTGAGCTAGTCGGCAGATTAGCGACGAGCACCCCTCGACCAGATTTCAAAATTACGTATTGTCATTTTCTCTCCTTTCAAGATTGTGGTCAAAGAGTTAGTAGTCTACCGGTATTGGGTTTTATTCGTATGTTTACTATACTATAGTGAAACGGGACAGTTAAAAGCGAGGTTTTAGTACCAATAAACCGGTTTAACCTGGCTGCTTGCTTTCGCTAGTGCCGGTACCAAGTCCGATTACCCGGATTCCTATCGTTGTTTACGTTTGTCTTTTGTATTATTTTTGTTTTCTATGTAGTTCCCTGTCGGATTGTAGCATCCAATTATAATTTCCAGACATTGCAGATGTTTCTTGTTATTCATTTTATTACATTTTCACACAGCAGAAGGTATCAAAGAGCCAAACCATGATACACTAGGTATAAATTAATGAAGGAAAGATAACAAGAAACACTTACAATGGCCGAACATTACAATCACATTTCCCAATCAACCAGGGAACTGCACAAGAAAAACAATAAAACGGCAAAAGACAAACATAGATAACGATAGGAACTCGGGATAGCCGGACTTGGTACTAACACTAGCAACAACCAGCGGTAGGGTTAAACAGGTTAATGGGTACCCAAACCTCCCCCCTTTTTTATCTCATTTCCCTCTAGTATAAAAACATACAAATAAAACCCAATACAGGTAGACCACTAACTCAAAGACCACAATCTTGAAAAGGAAAGAATAAGACAAAACGTAATTTAGAAAGATGGGTCAAGGAGTGCTCGTCGCTAAACTGCCGGCTAGCTCAAGGAGCCTAGTCTGCTGGTAAAACACTGTCGCACTACGGAATAATAATCAAAATCAAAACTTTAAGAAGGGTTTGGTAAAGAATCATCATGGATTTCAGTAGACATCGGCAGTATCAGTGAGAGACCAGTATAATTGTAAAATATTCAGGTCATTGGATCCCAGAGTCAGACTAGGATGACTGGTGCCTTCTGTTAATGAACAAATGCACAAAGAACAATACTAATTTAGGTACATCGAGATGGGCTTTGGTAAAAGTAGCGAAAGGCCAGTTCTGTTGTAATGTCAAAACCGAGACATATACCACAGGCCAGCAGAGCCCCTCTGGTAAGGCAAGGAACAAGACATGAAAAGAAAATTCGTTCTACAGTATGTACATTACACTCCCATATTCATAGAGGTGAACATAGCCTGTAGGTTATACCATGAGGGAAAAACAAGCAGGAATTAAGACTTTATGAAGGTTGTAGGAGGTAAAATGTCTTATAGATACGGTGGCAACTATAAGTTAAGTTACAAATACATTTTAAAAGACTTAAGTGGACATAAGGAGGCAAAATGCCTTGTAGATACGGTGGCAACTATAAGTTAAGTTACAAATAACATTTTAAAAGACTTAAGCAGACAAATGGTTGCTGAGATTTGGTTCAGTCCATTTACACATTGCCAATAATGTTACTGAAAGTAAGTAATTGTGTCTATATGGTGAAGTCAGGACTGTTGGAAATTGTAAATTGACAAGGTAGGAAGATAGAATTATAAACAACAGTAAGTTAATCGAAGAATAAGACAATTTCCTTAAGTAGACATATAAGAATATTACAGGGAAGGAGAAAGATCAAGTGTTGCTTTTTTGGACAGTCAAAAAAGCTATTTGTTTCCTCTAACAATGACCTCGGGCCAAAGCGGCAAACTTCATTTGCTCTGAAGGAAAGTTAGATTGGTTGATAGTATGTCAGAGAAAGGGTCGATCGAACCTTTCAAAGGAGTGTTGTTTTCTTATATCGTGCTGGCCAGAAAAGAGTGTCGTCGAAACTACTGGTAGATTATTGAAAATTAAATGCATGGAAGGGAACATCTGGGTTTTGACCCTTGATATGTGTCAAGGATATTGGCACGTTCAGGTAGAAGTAAGTGTTTAACAGAAAAATTGTTCTTTTCCAATTCCGCCGAATGCGCATAAGCAACATCAACGAAAAAGTAATTGGAATTACTTTTGTCACGAAACGTCACTCGACGTCATATTTATACGCTGTTGCTAACTTTCCATAGAGATTGACGATCATATGTTCATATCAGATAGAATTATTGTCGCTCGGGAACAATTGAAAATTGCTCAAAATTAGCGATAACCTAGTATATTAACAATGAATGGAAGTGAAGTAAATACACACGAGACAAAGTCTCGCAACAAATTTTAAGACCAAGCAACAGAATGTTGACAACGCTTTTATTGTTGTTCTTCATCCTGAAGTCACCATGAAGCCTTTACCAAAGACATTTACTCATACTGCATACTAGGAGTAGGCGGATCGCAACCCTTGGCTCGCGAAGATGAGTAAGTTCAAGATGACCGTAGTACCGGTTTGAGTAGAACACATTGCTTATTGTCACATCCATATCTTATTTAGCCGATAGATGCAAGATAATCAACAAACATAAATTTAAGGGAGTACGATCCTCAGATTTCAGAAGCATTCTATATCCTCAGGTTTTATCCATTTAAACAATGCTAAAAATTTTTGCACATGGATCACATATTCTTGGTCATAAGTCACTTTAAAATACTACTAGTACACAAAATAGACTGTGTATAAAAATTTAATCAACTTCCAATTATAATTTCATATATTTAAAGGCCTATAAACATCTTATGCAAATTGAAGGAAAACCCTAGAGAGATCCGTTTCCCGCCAAAATTTTGACGTCTTATATCTCAAAAATTTCTACATGGATTTTCAAAATTTTTTGCTCAAGTTGTTCCATTAGGAGTGCTCTTCAAAACAAAAGGTCAGAATTTTAATTCTAATCACAAAATTTCTGACACTCGTACTCCCTTAACTGGCAAAGCGCTCTTACAATCATTGTGATCAGTTGCCCGACAAAAGCACTAGTGCCCTAAACTAGAGGACAAATACAGCATATAGACAAATACCTGTAAATGGCGCTCATCAAGTCGATTGTGAAAAAAATCTTGGCATTATAAAATAGTCAGGCAACTGATGCTGTTCTATCGCAGGTAATTGACAAAAAACCCGTTTCATTGCATAATGAGGCTGGAAATAATCAAAATTAGAGCGAAATTATTGTATAACGAGGAGGTTTTTGGCAGCCGTCTATTTTGTAAAGCACTCCAGACTTTTTGTGTAGAAGGTTACCTACAATTATAACAGTGTAAGGCATTTGTTAATGCCTTAAAACTGCAAGGGGAATTAGCCCACGGGGTTGAACTACTGAGAACGTATAAGATGGCTATTCTACATCGACTGGCTGTTCGATATCGCAACGCTGACGCCCTAAACCAAGTCCCACGCAAGAAACGTGATTCAGGGACGATTGAATTGTGGACAAATCAGGCATCAATACAGTAAAAGCAGACCTTATAAATGAGGCTGAACTTGAGACAGATTCTAAGAAATTTCTAGACACCATTACTGGATAATGACAAATACAAAAGTGCTTGTATGACCAAAATCTGAAAATTGATCCAAAACCCTCCTTTAATAGCGGTTATTATTGACTATTGCAGACTCTAGTAAAACATTGAGACAAAACAAAGTAAATAAAGTAGTACGTGATTGATATAGTCTGCTTTCGATTATAATTTGTGATATTTAAAAATATTTGCTTATATTGGTATTCGATTAAATGATGGAATTCTCATTAAGGTACATGTTTGTACGGTGTTATTATAACAAAAACTATAATCTGTGCGACGTTTTGCATTTGCGCCGATTTTTTTCTTTCCTTTGCACCGTTTTTTCTTTCATTTGCGCCGATTATTTCTTTCATTTTCGCCGTATTTTTACTAGTTAATTTCTTTTCAAATACAGGTATTTTTTTTTTCATTCGTTCACACTATACTGATGAAATTTAAAAAAATAGGCTTACACATATTTAAAATAAAGCTCAAAATTTGATAGAATGTAAAAATGGAATAGAAAATATAAATGCAAGTACATATATCAACAGAACCTGTCGTTACTCTGTCTTTCAAGACGTGTTGGTTCTAAATTGGTATCAACAAGGACTCAGTAAGGTACAGTACCATGCTTTACAGTTTATTTAAGCCAGATGAAACCAATATTTCCAAGGTATTGTAGATTTATTTGATATAAGTCTTTCGTAGTTCTCAACTTTTAAACTCCATTTTTTATCTGGGAATTTAAACTTTTGCCATTTCAAAAGTATTAAAATACCGAAAATGAAGTATATTTTAAATGAGGCATTATTTTAACACCGCTTATTTCCAGGCTTAACCAACATATCTTCTTTAATGCATATTACATGGTATTAACTTGTGCCATATGAAAAAAAAATCGGCGCAAATGAACAATAAAATCGACGCAAATAAATAATTTGAAATTTATAAAATCGGCGCAAATGCCATACGCCCAATCTGTGAAAAGCAGTTCTTAGTAAAAATACAGGACTTCATAGGCAACATATAATTTTGCTCTTTTTAAACAACAATAAAAAAGGTTGTAATTTTATGAAATTCATACGAAATGCAAATGCAAACTGTCACTAATAAGATGAATACCAAACCACCTTACACAAGGCAAGCTAACACAAGTTTATTTGGACTTTTGTTACCCTCTACTGGCAGAAGTAAAACAGAAATTGCTAATTAACAATTTGGTAGTGTAATAAAAATAGAGTAAAGTTTGTATCCAAAATTCATAGTCCATAGTCGAGCGGTTGTAATTGATAAACATCCATTTAAAAACATCATTAAATAAGCATACTATATGTTATTCGGGAATCTTCACAAGTGATACGGGTTCATATTCCCTGTTTGTGTTTTATATCCCCTGAGTCGTTAGGCGAAGGGGATATAGGGAGTAGACAGGGAATATGAACCCGTATCCCATGTGAAGCCCGAATAACATTATATTTTGCTGGAAGTGCTGTAATTTTTCTTTTAAAAACGTTTAAAAGTTGTGATTTTGCTACCACGGGGATACGGTCTCATATCCCCTGTCAAGGTTACCAATCAAATTGCAGAATTTACCTAGATATTTGACTTCAGCAGAATATACTCCAATATTTATGGCACGCCAAAGCCACAAAAATGAGATAAAATAGCATTATCTCAGGTAATGATATCTTATCTGTATTTTTGTGGTTTTGGCGCAGATAAAATATCATTAACTCCTGATAATTAAATATGAGAAAAAAATTAACAAAGGTCTCTATGCAATAAAGAGATAAAACATTCTTTCCTGGCGGTAATAGGTAATGAAATTGCTTATCATAACTGGTAATGAACTTGTTTATCTGTTAACAGGTAATGAACTATCTTATGATAGATGTCCGATCCGTATGTAATAATTTATTGTGCCCATTGAAGAACATCCGTCTTAATCTGTGACATGCAATTTCATTCGCTAAGAAAACAATTCCTTGACTACTAGCAACTAAAAGCTTTAAAAATGTGAAAAGTGTACACTTGATTTATTCTTTAATATATATTTTATTAATTCCATAGATTCATTATCACTGTTAACATTCTGACTTATTTTCATAAACAAAAAAAAAAAATATTTCCTGGTTCGGACGTCCTTGAATAACAAATAAAGAAATAATTAAGGTTTTATTAAAGTTAGCATGGTAAAACTACTATGTAAAAACAGACTTTGCTTAGATCCTGCGAGAAACAGACACAAGTTTGAAAGACTTCCATACAACCCCCCATTTCAATGAATAAAACATCCAGTAAGTAAGTAAGTGGTATTTTTAAAGTCATAGCCATGCAGATACACATTCCATACACATGATAAAGATAAAAATAATAAGAATATATATTATATATCTCAAATTTACACTTCAGATTCAATCTGACAATTATTTTTTTTTCATGATCCATTTAAGTAATGTTTTTATGCAAACATTAATTAAAAAACAATTGTATGTATTCAATTCTGCGTGGAGGTCATACTTGCATGTATATTTCGCATGTATATTTCATAGAATATACATTCACGCAACGATCACAGGTTAGTGAATGTCAAAACAGGTAATTTTAACGATGATATATTGTGATATTGTAATTTTTAATATATATTGACGAGACTTTATTCACATAAACTAATTTTACAACGACAAAGAGAAAATACAGAATAATATATACACACAATATTACATAATTCGTTACAAATGGAACATGGATAAGAAAAAGAAAAGAAATATGTTACAATTCTAAAATTATTACATAGTTTTTCAGAAAAGATAATTTGATGTAAAAAGATTGAATTTAATAAGTTATTTAAATTTCTATATCTACATCTGATTGCTTTCAACATAAATAAGATAATACAGTTACATATATCAATTAATACAGTTTCCCACAGATATTACGTCTGATTGGTTAATATTAGAAAACAGAAATACATTTACTAGCACGCCAAAACCACAAAAATGCAGAAAAAAATTGTATTAACAGATAATGCTATGTTATCTTGAGATAAAACATTAATTACCATATAGATTGCATAGAGTAGGAAAAAGAAGGGAAACGGGGAATGTGTCAAAGAGACAACGACTCAAAGGGGAGCAATAACAACTCAAAGCCACCATAAGATCTTCAATGAACGGTGAGGAAACCCCACACCCAACGGTAGGTNTTTAAAAGTACTTATCAGGAGGTAATGAGGAAACCTGATAATACATGTCTGATAATGTGCGCCAAAACCACAAAAATTCAGATAAGATAGCATTACCTGAGATAATGCTATTTTATCTCATTTTGTGGCTTTGGCGTGCCATAAATAATACAACAGTTAATACATAAACAACACATCCATACAGCTCAAAATACCCGGCATAACATTCAGTCAACAATTTCATGACGTCACAAATAATAATATTTATCGGTAATTTGGGCGAGTTTC
The DNA here is from genome assembly GCA_002080025.1 of Modiolus philippinarum. NCBI lineage: Eukaryota > Metazoa > Mollusca > Bivalvia > Mytilida > Modiolidae > Modiolus > Modiolus philippinarum. Next base: position 113,423 of record MJUU01065452.1, on the reverse strand, counting down.
CTTTGATCTCTACTACACCATAAAGCTTGTATCAAAGGCAAGACGACCAGCAACAATTGATACTAGAAAGTATCAGCTGTTGGTCATTTGGCATGCGCGAACATGTTGCGGAAGGATATATCTTTATTTTTTGGCCAATCGCGCTTCAGTGGTCAAAGAGCAAAAAAGCACGTGAATGATGTGAAAAAAANTAAAATTCAGTTGGCAACAGGACTGAGTCAACTGTGAAAAATGAAACTGAAAGAACTAAATATACGGACATAAACATGAAATCACAAGAGACTACTAGCAGTTAACTGACATGCCAGCTCCAGACCCAGCTCCAGACCTATGTATAAAATATTTAAAAGTACTTATCAGGAGGTAATGAGGAAACCTGATAATACATGTCTGATAATGTGCGCCAAAACCACAAAAATTCAGATAAGATAGCATTACCTGAGATAATGCTATTTTATCTCATTTTTGTGGCTTTGGCGTGCCATAAATATTACAACAGGTAATACATAAACAACACATCCATACAGCTCAAAATACCCGGCATAACATTCAGTCAACAATTTCATGACGTCACAAATAATAATATAAAAAACGGGAAATAAACTTGCGTCAAAATGCATATATAAGGAAAAACAAAGGTACTATGTTAAAATTAAAGGTTCACAACTGTAGGAAGACAAACGACAGCAAGTAAACCGAGAAATAAGACAATTTACTTGATCGTTCATGGGAATTTGCGAATAATATCGTAGGTATAACAAAAACTTTTAGTAAGTAAGTAAGTAAGTAAATGCTTTATAGGGCCTGTAAGTCTCGTACAATTTTGGAACTTCCGGGATCAAAAACTGTACCCGGAAGTTACATTTTAAACAAAAATATATGACGTTTCAAACAAAAATTTGAACGTCACAATCCTCTGACGTCATGGTTAGGTTGAAAACGTTTTCGAATTGCCTGATTATCGTTGATTCTCGTGAGTCACATGACGAGACTTGCAGACCCTATTTAGAGAGGGTGACTCAATTAGAACTTGTCTAATTTTCATTGAGGCCCTCTTATAAACATACAAAAATATCAATAATGCAAATATAACATACAATAATATACATAATATCTTAATACAATATTAATTCAATTAACTTCATTTGACCACTGGAAAGTCTCCAGTGTCCAAAAAATAAGAAAAACAAGATGATTTAAATGATTCCAGGTTTTTACATGTTTTAATACAAAATGGTAGCTTATTCCATAACTTGGCTGCCGAGTAATTGAAAGATCTTTTATAAAAATTTGTATTTGATCTCGGCAAAAACAAGTCATTTTTGAAGCAGATCTTAATTGATCATTTTGATATTCTTCGTTTGTAGATGTAAATAAATATTCAGGAACAAGTCTATTTACTATTTTATACATTAGAATACATTTTTGATAGTTTACTCTATTTGTAAAAGATAACCATTTCAACGATGAAAACATATAATTGGATGGAAATGACATGTCACAATCAAGTATAATTCTTGCAGCCCCTTTTTGAAGCTTTAAAATTCTATCCGAATATTTTTAGGTAAACTTCCCAAAATTGTACTACAGTAATCTATGTTTGGTAATATATAACTATTGTAGAAGAGCTGTTTTCCATGTGCTGGGAGATATTCTTTGATTTTATACAAATAGATATTTTAGATGATATTATTTCACATATTCGATTTACATGTTTTCATCTACGTATACACCAAGTAATTTGAATGAAGTAACATTTTCAATAGTGTTCTATTTATTTGTATATCCAACCCTGGTAACTTGGCAAGTTTTTGTTTTGAGTTAAGAGCCATACACTTAGTTTTTTGTGCATTTATTATCTGGCACCATTTTTCGATATTCTTAATATCATTTTGTAAAGTATCATTTATACATTCAATGTTTTTATCGTGACAATGCAGAGTTGAATCATCTGCATATAAATCCAAATCAGATTTTTCAACATAAAGGGGCAAGTCATTGATATAAATAATGAATAAGACAGGTACCAGAACTGACCCCTGAGGAACACCATATCATATTTCATTTCTATTAGATTTGATATTGCCAAAATGAATTTCTTGTTGTCTATGACTTAAATATGACTTTAACCACTTCAGTGACTTTTCTCCAACGTTATAGAGTTTAAGTTTATCTAACAATATGACATGATTAACAAGATCAAAAGCTTTACTAAAATCTATAAATACATTACCAACTATTTCACCATGATCAAGATGTTTTAACCATTGTTAGAGCAGTCTGACACGAATAACCAGGACGAAAACCTGATTGTGCTATATGAAGTAATTTGTTACAATTTAAGAACTCATATAGCTGGGAACAAATATGTCTTTCAAAAATTTAGAAATGGTACATAAAACAGAAATAGGGCGATAATATGAAGGAATATCCTTTGCATCTCCTTTATATATGGGGGACACTCTAGCATGTTTTAATGTGTCTGGAAAGCGACAACTATTTATGCTTTTTTTTCACAAGGAATGCTAATGAAGGTGTTATTATTTCTGCACTTAATTTCACTATTCTTGGGCCAATTTCATCTAGACCTGCTGACTTATTTATATTTAAATGTTTTAATTGCTTGTAAACTTCGGTAATAGAAATAGGTTTTATTTTGAAAATTTCATTATCATTTAATAATTTGCTATTTACATTTAAATGTTTTAATTGCTTGTAAACTTCGGTAATAGAAATAGGTTTTATTTTGAAAATTTCATTATCATTTAATAATTTGCTATTACAGTTTTCAAGCAAAGTAAAATCCATAGATGAAACATCATCTCCAAGAAGTTTCTCAGCAACAGAAGTGAAGTAGTCATTTATAATATTAACAATATCTTCGGGGTTGTGGAAAGCATTGTTTTCATATTCCATTTTAATTGGGAATACGTTTCTCTAATTTAGGATTTAAATCTTTGATTCTAGTCCACAGCTCTTTGCTATTTTTAGCATTAGATATGGCATTTTGATAAAAGTCCTTTTTGGCATTATTTATTAACGAACTTGTCTTATTCCGCCATGTCTTAAAATTATCCCACTCTTTTAAAGAATGGTACATACTTCTGTAACGAAATGCAGATTGAATTTCTTCATTGAACCATTCTGTTTGCTTATAAGACTTCACTCGTTTAATTCGTATAGGTGCATGTTTATTGATAACTTGTATAAAAAGTTCATACCACTTACTTAAAGTAGTATTAACATCACTTTCCATTTCAACGATATGAAACGGGGTTTGTGATAAAACAGACAGAAAGGCTTCTTCACTAAATCGTTTTAAACATCTATATTTTATTTCTATGTGACTACCTCTTCTTTCTTTGATATTAATTTTTCGATTTATATATATTGGGTAATGATCACTAACTGCATATTTAGGAACGTAGGATTTGATTATATTTTCAGGGTTAGTTGTATAAAAATGATCAATAAGAGTATCTGATGTTTCACAGACACGCGTAGGACTATCAATCATTTGTGTACAGTTAAATTGATCGGCCAGATTTTTCCATTTTTTGTTTTCATTTTTCATTAAATCTATATTAAAACCCCCATCAAAATTACCTCTTTGCCCTCTGAGATAGCTTGTTCAAGTTCATCTTCAAAAAGATCTACCCAAGACTGAGTTGAATCAGGTGGGCGATAAAAAGTGCAAATAAGAAAAAAAAGGTTTAGATTTCACTAGAGTAACTTCAATCCACAATGTTTCCAATTCACTGATTGATAAATCTGGCCGCTGTTTAACTGATATGGAATTTCTGACATAAACTAAAATACCCCCTTCACCTTTATTGCAGCGGTCTTTCTTATATATTTGGTATCTTGGTACACCACACTCCTCATCTCTTGTATCGGATTTCAAAAAAGTCTCAACTAAACCAAAAATGTCAATGAATTTGCTGTTTGTTTTAATAAGATGTCCTATTTCCTCAATCTTGGACAAAATATGTTTAACATTAAGGCATTGAGCACTAAAACCTTTACTTTTTAAACCGAGACAGTTTTTAGAAGTGTAATTGGGTATAGAATTATTTAAAGTGTAAGAATCGCAAATGCTTTCAATACAGGTATCTTTTTAAAATTATATAAAATACTTTTGTTTTCAGCATTTTCAGGAATAAAGGAATCAAGTGTACATATACACGTCAATGCATCACAATTAGGACATACGTTTTCCAATGTATCAAAAGTATTATAGTATTTTTGAGTCCCACTTAAATTAGTTCCATTCAATTTGTACACATAGTGTGACGCATCGGCTATTTGCTAATATGAATGACAATTTTATAATTATGACCATAAAATCCACAACTCAAGCAGTAATCTTTGCTACTGACACCTTTGTTACTATAAAAAATGTTTAAATATTTGTTAAAATTTCTTAACAATCTAATTGTACCATAATTGGTTAAATGAATTCTGTCGTATTTATACAAATCTTGAACTTGTGATCCATTGCGGAAGAAAACTTCATCTTAGGGTATCACTGTTACATTTTCATCGAAGCATAGACCACTTAACGACTTATTAAAATTTGAAACATCACATTTACGTCTTGGTAAAATACTAGAGACATGTACTCTTCTGTATTTTGACTTTATATATTGAATCATCTCTCTATATACTGAAAGAAACAATCGTTTGTCATTTCCATATACTAACATCATTACCACCTACGCATACTACTACTGTTTCAAATGACGAAACATCTAAATTGTACCGAATGTCATCATAAATGTCTTGAACTGTAGCTCCTCTGTGTGTCCATACCTTTACATTACTGTTCAATTTCGATGGATCTATGTCTTTAAAAATATAACTGCCAATGATTAAGATATCGTTGCCGCTTGTAACATTTGTTTGGTCGACTGATTTGTGCTTCAATTCGGTTTTCACGTTCTCATATTTAAACGTAGGGAATGAGTGTTCATTCATATGGTTATGGCTAAATTTGCATCTATTTCCATAACTACAGTAACCAGTGTTTTGATACTGAAAACAAGATTTTCGAATTGATTGTTTATTCTTGTACTCCTTGCCGGCTATATATACTTTTGACTCAACTGATTTTTTTGAGCTTCCTTTACTTCCCTTACTTCGCTAACTAAAGCCTGAAACATGTTTTTAATTCCTTGTTTGAATTATTTGACTCATCTTGGACATTTTCCGAATCAATATCTTTGCTCGATTTTGCAGTGTTATAAACTTTTTCTGCATAAGTTTCAACTTTTTCAGAACTTTCAAACTTCTCAAACTTATCTAATCTCATTTGCAAGGCATCAATAACTTCCATCGAATTTGCATTTTGATTAAGAATGTCAGTTTTATTCAACTCTAAGGTGTTTATTCTCTTACGAAGATCTTCGACATATTTAATGTTAGTCTGCTTTTCGGCTTCAAGCATTTTAAATTTTTGCAATAGTTCTTTGACTTGTATGTCCTTTTTCTTTAATCCCTTCTCAAATCGGTAACTGATTTATCTTTCTTTTTATTCTCTTCCAGTGCGGTATTCAGTTCCATTTTTATCACTCCATTGTCTTCTTGTAGTTTTAGAATCCGCTTTTCAGAATTTTCCTGTAGTGTTAATTTGCTTTTTATTTCATTTAGCCGTTTTTGATATGCATCCTCAATTTCCTGTGACCTTACAGCAAGTTTATTGTTACGATCCTTTAAATCACTTATTTCACGAATTAAAGATGCCTACACACGAAAAAGAAGAGGGTTTACAGGGTCAAATGAGAGGCAGCCAGCTTTCCTCCAAGGCATTAAGCAATTGATGATACAATCCACAATAATAGCAGCTCCGGACTTTTCAGAACCCTACCTTTTGACTACGAACGCCATTTGTCGGGCAACTGATGGTGTTCTATCGCAGGTAATTGACAAAAAACCCGTTTCATTGCATAATGAGGAGGTTTTTGGCAGCCGTCCATTTTGTAAAACACTTCAGACTTTTTGTGTGAAAGGTTATTTACAATTATAACAGTTCACGGCAGTTGTTAATGCCTTAAAAACTGCAAGGGGAATTAGCCCATGGGCTTGAACTATTGAGAAATTCTACATCAACTGGCTGTTCGATATCACAACGCTGACACCCTAAGCCGAGTTCCACGCAAGCAACGTGATTCAGGGACGATTGAATTGTGGAACAACCAGGCATCAATAAAGTAAGTAAAAGCAGACCTTTAAAATGAGGATGAACTTGAAATAGATTCTAAGAAATTTCTAGGCACCATTACTGGGTAATGACAAATACAAAAGTGCTTATATGACCAAAATCTGATAATTGATCCCAAAGCCTCCCATGATAGCGGTTATAATTGACTAGTCAAACATTGAGACAAAATAAAGTAAATAAAGTTGTACGTGATTGATATAGTCTGCTTTCAATTATAATTTGTGATATTTAAAAATATTTGCTTATATTGGTATTCGATTAAATGGTGGAATTCTCATTAGGGTAAATGTTTGTACGGTATTATTATAATAACAAATACTATAATCTGTGGAAAGCAGTTCTTAGTAAAAATATAGGACTTCATAGGCAACATAAAATTTCCTCTATTTAAACCACAATGAACAAAGTTGTAATTTTATGAAATTCATACAAAATGCAAAAACAAATTGTCACTAATAAGATGAAAACCAAACCACCTTACACAAGGCAAGCTAACGCAAGTTTATTTGGACCTTTGTTACCCTCTACTGACAGAAGTAAAACAGAAATTGCTAATTAACAATTTGGTAGTGTAATAAAAATAGAGTAAAGTTTGTATCCAAAATTCATAGTCCGTAGTCGAGCGGTCGTAATTAATAAACATCCATTATAAAAACATCATTTAATAAGCATACATTCCAATATTACAGGCAATACATGAACAACACATCCATACAGCTCAAAATACCAAGCATAACATCCAATAAACAATTACATAACGTCACAAATAAAAACATAAAATACGGGAAATAAACTTGCGTCATTATGAATATAAGGAATGTTAAAACAGTAGGAAGACAAAATCTTCAAACGACAGCAGCAAGTTAACCGAGAAATAAGACAATTTACTTGAAAGAATTAACTAAATACAAGGTCAGCGAAAGGTCAAGTATCTATTTGGGACATTTCAGATGCGCATGTATTTACTTTCTCCGACACTGACCTTGGGCATACAAATGCCGAAGGAACAAAGGAGTGGCATTTACAAAAATCGAAGTCCAAAGACATGGCAAAAATGAGAACACAGAAAACTACGACGTTAGACAGCTACAAATCACAACATTCAAAACCAAGGCACCCCAGTGTGAACTCCCTTGAAACGGAGAGTGACATCAGGTGCTCGGAAAGGGTAAGCATGACCACCTCTGCTAACAGCACCCGTCACACCGTCAGTGAGGCATATATGTTTTGAAAGATCTGTTAAGTAGCTGATTGGTTATTGGCATTTTCTAACCCTAAAACAAAACCAATTTAAACCATGGTACATGTTACTTCTCTTACCCTCAAACAGAACCAAGGTTAAAATTTTGAAAAGCTTTTGTAATCACTTAAGTATTTAAACATGGACAGGGACTGATCTTTACTACAAACATTGCTAACGAAGACAAAGCTAAAATTTAACAAGACAACACAAAAAACTAAAGCACTTACAGCGGGAACTCCAATAAAAACCGAAAGAGATATCACGTGGTCCGGAAGGGTAAACATGTCCTGCTCTGTTAGCAGCATCCGTCACACTGTAAGTGAGTCAATCTAGGAAAAAGTGAAAATCGGTATAGTCAAAACCGTGAAGACGTGAATCTAGCTGAAAATGTCCGCTTTCGTTTTGGACACTGACACGTCATATCTTTCAATGATGTTATGGTGACGGCCATAGAATTTCTTAAGGGTTGAAATTAACATAGGCTGAACAAGTCACTGACTTAGGAGCTTTTGGGATAGTGTTTTTGTCCTGTT
>MJUU01065452.1:70425-95140 GCA_002080025.1 Modiolus philippinarum | reverse complement strand
AAAAAAAAAAAAAAAAAAAAAATACATACAAAATGTCATGGTCCTATCATTTATAGTAATGGAGAAGCTGATTTAATGAAATCAGTAACTGCGAGCTACCTGTGTGTATTGTCTTCATGTTTTATGTACTTCATTGTAAGGGTTCTCGTCTTGATAAGTTGGACTTTGTTCTTGTTTGCAGTGCTTGTTTGATTTTTACTGTGAGTCTTTTTGTGTATTTATGTTTTAGCCATTCACCACACATAGGGGAGGGTTTGGATCCAAGAAAACGAGTTTAACCCCACCGCAATTTTTGCGCCTGTCCCAAGTCAGGAATATGTTGGTCATTGGCTTGTTCTTGTCTTCTTATAAAATTTTAGTTTCTTGATATTTGGGTTATTGGATGTGGTTTGTTTCCATTGATTTATTCACCTTTTTTGGGCCATTTAGGGCTTGCTATATGGTGTGAGGTTCCTCACTGTGTTGAAGACCGTACGGTGACCCTAGATGCTTTGTTTTGGGTCGTTTTAACCTGGATATGGGATGTTGTCTCCTTGACATTTACCCCATTTCCTTTCTTTTCCATATTTAAAACCTAGTGGTCACTAGAACATGAAATGGAAATCAAGGTCAAACTCCAGGGGCACTATTGAACTACGAGAACAACCTACGTATTTCATATCATTCACCTACCACTTTGAGAACCTGATCTAATAAGAAAACTTAACATGGTCAATAGACCATGATATATACCTATAAAGCTATTTTTAACATTATCAACGTGACAATAATATTGATGCTAAGACAAATTATGATAAACCATTCAAACATTTAAATAAATAATAAATCCTACCGAAGTTAAAATTATTAAAAGATATGATCCAATTAGAAAAATAGAATCCAGCATGTCCGTGATGTCTTTTCCTGTTAACTTTGTTTCATTGTCAGCAACATAGTCATTGGAACGTTTTTTGTTCCACGCTGTCAACGACTGAATGCAAGATCCTACCTCATTTACATCTGCCTTGTTGTAATACATAACAGTTATCATTACTCCGACTACAATAAATCCACTAAGTATGATTATAACCACCATTAGAATTAATAGAGCACACATAGGATTTGATGATGCTGGCGTAGAAGAGGACACAATAGTGAGAAATATAGCATATGATAATAAAATGGTCATTGAAAGTCCAACGCGTTCGCCAGATTCAACCGGAAGCAAAAACACAAGAGGATTTAATAGCGAAAACATAATTGTTGGTGCAATTATCATGACTCCATAATACAACGAACTGCGTTTCATTTTAATATTCAAAACATAAATAGGAAGCTCGTATTTACCAAATACTGCAATTTCTGTCGGATACGATTTTAAAGTCCAGTCAGCATTTGGTGTAAAGTAATTTAATGAAGCTTCTTTATAACTAGTCTCTAATATTAGTAACGACTTAGGTGTACCCCAAGCAATAAAAGGGAATGTGCAAGTTTGTTCGTCAAACGGAAATTTTGAGACGTCTGTCGGACATTTTGCATCAAGAACATCTCCAGGGGTATAAAAGACATGACCATCATACGACAGCAGGACACTAAATCTAGTGTCGCTACCCACGGATTCAATCCTTCCAATACTATTGGTCAAAATCAGTACTGGTGTCCAAATATCAGTCGAATCCAACATAGTAAATTGGATATTTCCATATGACACAGGGTCCCATGATAAAGATGGATCCGTCCAGTTTAAGATTAAAGATCCTGATATAGAAATAGCTTCGTCAACTTCCCTAAAACTATTAATGGATAAAAGTTCAAAACTGATATCAACAACTACCGGCTTTGAGTAGTCAAACACAGGCATCGCACTTTTCGAATAATTTTCTAATAAATCTTTATGAAGCTTTTGCACATAATTAATTTTTATATTATTGGCATTAAACGTTTGCATGACATTGGCCAAAACCACGAAACTGATCAAAAGACCTTCCATAATGGCATCAGTATTGATTATTGAAGAAACCTCTAGTCAAACATTGAAACAAATATAAAGTAGTGCGTGATTGATATAGTCCGCTTTCAATAACAGTTTGTGAGATTTAAAAATATTTGCTTATTATCGTGTTCGATTGAATGGTTGAATTAGTTTGTACTACTTTAACTACAGTACAAAAGCTACTATTTTTGAAAGGCTCTTAACTTATAATAAGTCAAAATATAGGACTTTATTTGCAAATATAAATTATAAAATATCAAAGTTACTGTATATTTTTGTTTCTGCATATACGCATTTCGACAACTTATGTCTCTTCAGTGCAGGTAAATTCAAAACATAAACCGAAATACGAGTAAAAACTGAAAGAGAACATATAACCAATAAAATCTAAATTTAAAAGCCAACATCAGATAAGAACAGAGCTGTGCAAGAGGGGGATACTCCTTAGTTTTAAACAAAAAATTATATAATTTAGATATTGCCAGTTTCAAAATAAAATAGATTTTCGGGTCAGGACCGAAGCACAAGCTACTGGGTTGGTGAATACCCTCGGGGAGTAACATGTGAACTACAATGAAAGTTGTAATTTTATTTGCATTTTTGAAATTGTATGACTTTCAAATTCATACAAAATGCAAATGCTGATTGTAAATGTACTTTAAATTGAAACAATACAATCACAACAGTGATCGAAGTATAAAAAGAAATAATAATAATAATAATGATAATAATAATAGTTATAATAAAGAAATAGCTGGATGTCACACCATCCCAACTTAATGCGCTAATCAAAATTTATCGGACAAATAGTAATTATTGAGATTTATACATTTAATATATATACGTAACATAAAACTGCAGGTTCATAGAGCCAACTTTCGTTCAGCAGAAGGTACCAAAGAGTAAAATAAGGATTTACCAGGTGTTAATTCTGACTCTCTTTTAGCCGATCTATTTCTCCACTCATATGAAAGTGAATTCATCGAAGGGCTTCTTCAAATTAAGATAAAAAACTGGCCCAGTTCTTTTATTTCAGCTTCCGTTATATAGATTAAACATCGCTTTGGTGATTTTCTTCATCTTATCTATCCAAAAGAGCTCCAAATTAAGGATACTACAGATACTTCCACATCAGCCTCGTTCCTTGACCTTCATCTTAATATTGACAACAGAGGTACACTACAAACTAGGCTATATGACAAACGCGATGACTTCACTTTTCCAATAGTCAACTTCCCTTTTCTTTGTAGCAACATTCCAAAAGCACCGGCAAATTGAGTTTAAATCTCCCAACTCATTTGCTACTCAAGGGCCTGTGGTCGATACAGTGACTACGTTTATAGAGCTCAGTTGCTTACAAATAGGCTAATTAAGCAAGGGTATATTGCTCATAACTTGAGGTCATCACTACAGAAGTTTTACGGTCGACATCACAATCTTGTGGACCTCTATAGGATATCCGTTTCCCAGATGACAACAGATCTTTCCCTTTGCCACTAAAGTTTGTTTCTACCCTACTGAATTTGACTTTACTACCGGAGTTGACATGTTCAACACGGCGGGTGTCTTATAAGAAGCAGGAGATGCTTACTCTACCGGTACACCTGATCTCACCCATGGTTTTTTATTGGGTCCGTGTTGTTCTTTTTTGTATGTGTGTGTCTTAATTTTCTTTTCTGTGCCGTGCTCACGTTATGTCTTTGTTTCTTTGTTTTTCCGACGTTGCCATTGTCCTTTGATTGTTCGTTTTAGACTGTTCAAAGATTCGATTCTCACTTACTTTGTCAGACAGGAGTGAAGAGATATACTGTCTAATGTAAATAGCCGGTGGGAAATAATGCACAAAAACTAGATAAATTTAAGGAACATCTCGATAGGTTGCGTCAAAGTAGCTAATGGCAAGTCGAGGATCCTTTTCAACCGTAGAAAACCAGGACATACAGTAAAATCTAAGAGGATAAATTTAAGGAACATCTCGATAGGTTGCGTGAAAGTAGCTAATGGCAGGTCGAGGATCATTTTCAACCGTAGAAAACCAGGACATACAGTAAAATCTAAGAGGATAAATTTAAGGAACATCTCGATAGGTTGCGTCAAAGTAGCTAATGGCAGGTCGAGGATCATTTTCAACCGTAGAAAACCAGTACATACAGTAAAATCTGCTTGAGAGACCACCTGTATTAAGAGACCAACCTGTTTTAAGAGACCACTTAAAATTTACACTTCATATCAAAATTATTCTGAAATTGACCTCTATTAAGAGACCACCTGTCTTCAGAGACCACTTTTCCCTACTCTCTTGAGTGGTCTCTTCAAACAGGTTTCACTGTATATATGACGGATCTGTAGAGCTCCTAACGAAAGGCAAGGTACACAAAGGTAGTGTTTCCTAAGGAAAGATAGTCAAAACAAAGGTCGTTCTTAAGTACGTCCACTGAACTGCCATATTCGTAAGGATAGTGAACAGTCTCGTAGGATATATAATAGGACAGCAAGCGACACGATATCATTTTTTTCAATGTCAGTTACTAGCAGAACTCTCCTCGGTTTCGCGTAGACAATTGCAAATTACAGGAAAAAGTCGTATTTAAATTTGTAAAATTCATCTTTAAATGGTTTTACTAACCTGTGACTTCTTACAACTGGACCCATGGGTCTGAATTTTATTTTGGATGTAAGATCAATAATTTTCAGGCAAAGTTTTTTTTTACTCTGAGTTTAATTATGAAAAAAATGTCCAGTTATGGACACTGTTTCTGCGAGAAACAACAGTTGTAAACGTTACAACGTAAAACGAATCAGTGGTAAATATATATTAAAGATATTACATATTACTAATATATTGGTGATTTATGCGGTAAAACCGAAGCAGTAGTCACCGATTTAGCAGTAGAAAATAGCCAATGCCACTAGGATTGTAAGAAAAATTTTCAAATAAAATCGAGGGATGTGAGCCTATTATATGCAGACGGTCAGAATAATAGTTTGAAAATAAAATATCAACGACGCAACGAGTATCAAATATCGATTGCCTAGGACTACTGGTATAGGCTGTGCAAACTGCTTGCTGAAAACTTAAAGTGATCGTTCATGCGTGACTAAGGGGCCAGGGCCACCATCTGGGTGTGGAATCGGTATGTACTCCCCAAGACCCAACTGCGTGTCAAATATCAAGTGCCTAGGACTACTGGTATAGGCTGTAAAAACTGCTTGCTTAAAACTTAAAGTGATCGTTCATGCGTGACTAAGGGGCCAGGACCATAAACTAAGTAGGGATTTGAGTTGTACCCATAATGATGCAGTTGCACATCAAATACTATGTACCCACAACTAACAAAAGCTTGTTAATTCACAATAGTTTGCAATTGTTGACGCTGCTGCCACCGCCGCCGTCGGAAACACTATCCCTAAGTCTCGCTTCCGCGACTTTTTCGTCGCGGGCGAGACAACTACAGAGTTATAAAGCAACCACTGCGGCGAACTAAAGTTGCTCTGGGAGTTGAGATCAAGTGTTAAAAAGTATGCCAAAAATTGTGATGAAGCCACCAAGTAACTGTAGTCTCATGGTATTCGTGCTAGTCAAAAAGAAAGATAGGTTTCTGAGATTCTGCTTAGATAAAAAACTTCTTAATATATGCACGATAAGGACACACAAATGCTCCCAGTAATAGATAAAGGTAGGAAAGAAACTGTTTTCTACTTTTGATATGTTTTGGGGGTATTGGCAAGTCGATATAAAAGAAACAGCGATTGCCACAAGACGTGTTCTTTTCCACTGCCATCGAATGCTATTCGGTTTGAGATGTTAATGGAAATCTCTCCAGTGGAACATGATGTTCATTGTATTTAGATGACATTAGTCAAGTAATGGTCAAAACATTTGAGTAAAGAATTGAAAATTTAAGAAAGGCATTTTAAAGGCCTAAAGGGTGGGGTTAAAACTCCAACCGTGTTCTTTGTTTTCGGAAAGGTAAAAGTTTTCAGTGCATGTGGTGTCAGAGGCTTTAGTAGCTACCGGCTAGGTAGGGAAAACGATTTTAAGTCTTTACGATTATGTGCGGATATAATCGTACTTATATCAAAAACTTTAGGCATATTGTTAAATTTTCTCAAACCTTGGCAGAAAATGGTCTGCAGTTCAAAAAGAGTGTAAGGAAGCTCTCGAAAATATAAAGCAATTGTTGAGATGATATCATAGTACATTCAAACTTTTCTTGTATACAGATGCCAGAGATCAGGCTACTGATGTTATTCAATCGCAGGAAATGGAAAACAGTGTGTAATTGTGTTTGGCACCGAACAATATCAAAGTCAGAGATGAAGGCACTGTGTAACGAGGGCAACGAGGAAAGAGTTGTTGATAGCCGTTCATTGAAGGCAATAATCAATAAAAACTGACAAAAGTTCAAAGCATGTGATTCATGAATCCAGAGGCACAGTTAGCCCATAACTCGAAGCATGGAGTTCGTATAACATGACATTTTAATACGGACCGGATGTTCAGTATCGCAACACTCTTAGTCAAATCCATGCGAGCAATGTGGCTTCAGGGACGATTGGAAATGTAGAGCAATCGAGCGTCAATACAGAAAAATCAGACCTCCAAAGTGAGAACGGTCTTCAAATAGTCTTTAAACAACTACAAGGAGCCGATGAGAACATTCATATTGTCGTACACTAGGGAAGAGACAGATACAGCCCCTCCCCATCCGAAGGTCAAATCCCTCTACGGGTCTCAGTGGAATTAATCAAGGGTAGAAGATGGTATACCAAACTAAAATCGAAAAGTCAGATTAGTTACAAGCTTCGATACCCACTAAAGAAAAAAACGTAAGGTACTAGGATTTTAGGTACACTTTTAGGCATCAAAAAGAAGAAATTACGTAAAAAAAATTATTGGCAAGATGTAAGGGAATATAATTGGAGCTCATATCAGGCTTCTCCGAGGGTTCAATTAAAAAGAAACCTATTCCCAAATGAAAACTCCAAAGGAAATCAAACAGCTGGAAAAAATTCTTATCAACGAGGTTATACCTCCAATTATACACACCAACAAAGGTAGTTAGTAAGAAAGTAACCTCTTTGCAAAACTTGCAATTTATCGGACATTCCAAAGAAAGGTACAACACGCTATCACTCTAAATCTGACAAGATTGTTGTATGCTTTAACAAAACACTGACTACCATTTTCAAAAGTTACATAGATATCCCATATTCGGCACAAGCTTTAGGATAATTACGACTGGATGAATTGTGTCATTAATGAGTAAGAAAAAGAGTAAGAATTGGAGGTTAGCAACCTATTAACTAGTGTGCCGACGTATTCCATTTCTGTTTTGGAAGTAGAAAGATGGAACTTAAGGAAAATCCCCGATGTGTCACTATTATAACTATCAAGAGCAACAAGCGCTGCCAGTCGACACGTTGCAACACATTAAATAATGTCTTAGCCAGTGCAAATCTCCTTTGTTTGATATTAGCAAGTGGATCATTGTTTATAACCTTAGAAACTGTAACAGAAGTCATTTGTTCCGGATGTTCGATGCTGACGTCACTCCTCACTACTGCACTACCGCCATTCAAACTACTTCTGTCCTATGTACAGAAAAATCGCCACTTTGTAGTCAGGACAAGATACGGGCAGTTAATAAGGACAATTGAGAATACTAAAAAGAAGAAGATCTGTCTACCCGACAAGAGTCAATTATATCACCACATGATGGCTGAATAAATATTTAAATATCCTATGAAACGAACGAGTTGGTCAAGCCGTAACTAGGAAGACTAGAAAATTTGGAGAGAATGGACGAAATTCTGTTTTGACCTAATACCAAGCAGAATTTTATGTTTTGACATGTTCAACACAGCTGGTGTCTGATAAGAAACAAGAGATGCTTACTCTACCGGTGCATCTGATTTCACCCGTCGATTTAATTTTGGTCCGCGTTGTTCATCTGTATGTGTGTTTCTTTTTTTCTTCTATATGTGTTTTTTTTTCTTTTATGTGCCTTATTTGTGCTATACGTATGTTAGTGTTTCCAGTGTAACCACTGTCTCTGGATTATTGAGTGGGAGCCGGAGGGGGTCTCATCCCGGAATCCCGACTTTATTTTTTCTTAATCCCGAAATCCCGAACTACAAAGACACTTAAAGACTGGTAATATCCCGGTTCGCGGTGAAGTTATTTCCCGAAATCCCGGGCTTAAATCATAACAATTCCGGAATCCCGAAGTTAAAAACATCTAATCCCGACATCCCGAAAAAGGGCCGGCTCCCCTCATTATTCTGTATTAGACTGACGGTTCGGTTCTCACTTACTTTTGTATAACCTATAAATAGATGTTGAACGTAGTTTGATTTTTCATAACGGTTTTGTCATGACCATGCTGTATGCTAGCCGTAGATTTTGTTAACTCGACTGAGTTCGTGCGAGGTAAGTAAGAACCGAACCGTCAGTCTAAAAAAGAATAATTCAAAGATAATGACAGCATCGGAAACACAAGGATACAAAAACATACATTAGTACGACACAGAAAGGACGCATACAAACAGATGAACAACACGCACGAAAATTAAACTATGGGTGTGATCAGGTGCACCAGTAGAGTAAGGGTTTAGGGCTTACTAAAGCAGTCAGTCTTGATATTTTCACAGTCTCAGAAAAATTACACTGTTATGCAGGTTTGTGAGTTAAGGGTCTTAAAAATGACCAAAGTTTGTGATAATTGTAGTTAATACGAGGACGTATTACTCAGAGAAGTGGGTCATGTGACAACCTTTTTAGGTTAACGACTTTCAAATTAAGAGATAACCATACTGTATTTTAGGATCTGAAAGGGTAGATTATAGATTTTACTGTCGCAAAATATTAGTTTTCTTGCGACACCTTAGGAGAGTCGGAAAAAAGATATTTGCAACAAAAATCTTAGATTTTCCCTTAAAGATCGTAAATACACGGCTATCTATATTTTAAAGCAAATCCATAGAAAAAACGAACATTTTACATCGATTTTAAAAACTACAGGAAGTTTAGTGGGCTTCTGTGCCATTACGTTGCTATTGGTCCCGATGGTAAGTCCTGGACATCACCCCTGAAGATTTTAAAGCCCTCCAATAAAAACTAGCGTTTCTAACATTTTGTGAATTGTTTGTTTCCTTAGATACACCTATTTTAATAACAGAGATAGGCGAGACACAGTGCATAAAGCATTAATGTGAGGTTCACTTTTATCACACCAGTAACCCTAAAATAGGTTTCGATGGTCAATTTTTTTACAGCAGGGACTTCATTTCATTCACTGAGTCACGTTTTGATATATTATCGACACTACGATTGAACAAATTTTGTGTCTGCATGTACATATAAAATGCATCGAATTCGTTTCGAAAACTTCTTCGATACGTCTTGAGTAAAACATTAACTGAGAGTATTATTTAAATGTGGTGGAATATCAAAGTAAGCTGCCAATTGAATTATCAATCGGAATCTGACAGTAAACCACCAGCAGCAGAAAACGATAGTGCAAATTATTTGATGATTTATTTTTTTATCTTGTATCATCATTTGGGTTTCAATGAAGGTGTACCTTCCCCGAAATCTAGATCGTCAATTTTCTCAATTTTCCCGGAGATTTTCATAAAGATTCTTAAAGATGCACTTTTCCTCGTTTTTACGGGCTATATATTCTAACGCAACGCTCAACATCCTTTGTCGTTTCATTTGCACTTTTTGCCACGATCCCGTTTGCCAATTTCTAAAATAGGCCAATCCCGCTTCTCGTTTATACCCCATCGAGACCATCATAATCGATGTTTTTTTAACATTTTAAACGAAGATAATACTTGTCACTACAGGAGAACACCGATCCCTAAAAATCAATCATTGTTTCCATCAAGATAAACAAACAGAATCATCATCTACGGCTTCAAAAGAATATATTGACATAGATAATATACTAAAAACAAATCGAAAGGAAAATTAACTTAGAACTCAACATAATTTAATTGGTCAAATAAATTGGCATATTTCAGTGTCATGACAGACTTAGAAATATTACATAACGCCACTGTCAGATATTTCAGGTAGATTGTCATCAATTTCTCTATGAAATGTACATTTTGTCGACTGAATTTGATCCTCGCGGCAAAATATAAATAGATCACAGCGTGGATTGAGAAAGATGACATATTTGTGCAGAGGGAATTATGTTTCTTTTCTGGTTTTGGAATTGTTATGCTATCGCGTATTGATTGAAACAACATATATATTATATAGCCACAATTCCCATTAGATTTATGCTGATACGTTTTCAAGAGATGTTTAATTTCAGATTGAAAGGTAATTAATATCTCTATTTATAGATATTACATTTATATATTTTTAATCTATTTTTTCTGTAATAATTTATCCTTTATAAAATACGTTTCTTTTGCTAGACCATATGACCAAAAGGGTCTATTTAGTCTATTTCACCATCACTTTACGTCCATAGTCTGTCCGTCATCACTTAAATGTTTACGGTTTGATAATCCCCAGAAACAAACTATCTGAGAATGATGTATGGAGGGTCTTAAACAAAATATATCTATCCCGTTTTGACCCATTTCTGCAGAAAAAGAGATAGAAAGGGGATGGTTAGTGCCGAAATTGTAAGAAAACCGCCGACCAGAGCCATACAAATAATGTTTTTGGCGATTTTTGTTAATCAAAATTCCTATTATTACTTATATTTCATATATGTGGGATTTCAGCAGACTGCATTTGTGAAATTAACAAATCGAACTCAAACCCGCCGTTTTCATGCCGAAGGGCGTTCAACAAGAAGCAGAACAGGGCTATGGCAAGACAAAAAACCATACCACCTACTGGCAAGCAAGGGAGGATCATCTACATGAGCAGTTGGCACAAGATCTAGAAGAAGTTGGGAAGATATCGAGGCAGAGGACATGGCGACGAAACGTCCTGAGTAGAATATTTGACACGGTGAATATCAAACCTCTGAAACCAGACGACATAGAAATATTTATAATGGTGAGGTGGAGTGCCGTCCGAAGAATACTTGCATTTGTACTTGCAAGGAATAACTGAAGGTGAAAATAATCCTCCAGTTGGAGATGGTGAATATCACACTAGAAACAGTCCAGAACGCTTGCGCCAAGCCATACTTCAAGTCGACCTGGGCAAACATTAATGATTCAGTTGATATGGATCAGACGAATGTAATGACAGAGGACAAGATAAGGAGAGAATGGCAAAATATCATTTGCATCAATCGAGAAGCTTAAGATCCAACCAGTTAAAATCGCTAAATGGAAGTTCCTGTGTCCCTCTCCCCAAGAAAATTGAATTGAAGGTGGGGATAATCGTTAAAGGTCAGAGGCTTCCAAGTTGATCTAGTTGCAGGGCTACTGGAAGCATGTTAACAGTTAGTGGTGAGAGGCCGAAGCTCTTCTACCAGCGAAACAGCTTTGAAAGCTAATAGACAGTTGGGAAAATTGGACTACTTTTCCATTGATTTATCCACTTTTTTACCCCTTTGGGGCCATTTAGGGCTTGCTATATGGTATGAGGTTCCTCACTTGTTGAAGACCGTACGGTGACCCCTAGATGCTTTGTTTTGGGTCGTTTTAACCTGGATATGGGTTGTTGTCTCCTTGACATTTACCCTATTTCCTTTCTTTTTCATACTTTGTATGAATCGCCATATCTGCTACATTGTGCTAGACCATATTTGATATCTACACGAAGAACGCACAACTGACCGTGCTCTCCTTCAACTGCAATGAGCATATCGATTGCACTGGGCTCGACAGACATCTATCTCACCAAAAGGCAGAAACTGTGCCGGACCTTATGTGTCCATTTAGCTCCATGACTACTGTGAGTGGATGAGGAAGACCGTGGAGAAGGTAGTCTATCTACACCCAAAGCTGTAGTTCCTTGTCTGTGAATCCAAAGGAAGAGGCACATGGACTACATCGAGGAGACCTGACAAAAAACTCAGACTTCGACTACATGACCGTACAGAAGATCAAAGTGGGAGCAATCGTGTTCGATGGAGTAATGATTCACAAAGAGAGAGTGACTGGCAATCGCGGGGGTCGGCTGCCCGGAATCCTCCTGAGTTGCTTCCAGAGAGTAAAGGGAATAATTGGGCTGACACCATTTTGAAAGACAATGGAATGAACGATGGATATGACATCCCGCTGGCGAATGCAGAGCAGAACGGCAGCTAACTAGATCTGATCCGCAAAGGTGTGTATCCCTACGATTACATTAATAAGTTCGATAAGTTCGTCAGCGCAGCTACCGACAACCGACAACCGGGGTGGCAAATGAAGAAATCAGCGACGAGGAAAAAGGTACAGAAAGATATTTTAGATACCATGATCTACCTAAAGACTGATGTGGTTTGCTTGTATATTTGTTCTAGAACTTCCCGAACGTCTACGTGAAACACTGCGGTCTCGATCCTGCAAACTACTGCACTGCTCCAATCACATGGCCTCACCATTTAATTTAATATGCACTCGCTAAACCAATCCCTTCGTGTAGAAGTAAGCCAAGTGCAAAGCGAATAAGTACCCGATGTACGTGAGTGCAAATAAACCCCTTACGATATACGGCGAGACCCCACCGGAGACTTCAAGTAGATTTATATCCCAGGCAATTCAAGATCTTTGAACTCTTTGCTAACAGAATACGCAGATTTGCGGCTTGGAGGTTGACTTTTGAGTACCTAAGGAACTCCACAAGAGGTCGTCATTGGCAGAGTACAAATAAATTGACTTGAACGCTATAAAACATATCAGATCAAGGTGGATTGTTGAGAGTGTAAGAGGGCTAGGGGTTTAAGTAAGAACGTTGTTAAGTCTTAATTGACCTTTAGATGTTACAAGCAATTTCTTGACACGGATAAGATTTACTGCTCACTGTGTGTTTACCCTAGAATGTTTCAAGAAATCACTCTTTCAAACGCAACATCCCTCGAGACGGCGGCAGCACTCACTCGGGAACGGACACTATCGAATTTGAATAAATGAGTAGCATAAGCGTGTAACACCTGATCCTTCCCATACAAACCCTCTTGAGAGTACAATCCGAACGAAGCCGCGCCTTGGTAATGAAAATCCCTCAATTCAGTGGAAGATTCATGCAAGATAACCTACTACCCAATCAAAACCCAATGGAATGTGGTATTTTGAACTGCAACGAAATCGATGATCTCGGAACGCACTTGGAGGAACACAGCTGAATCAAGGTATTCATTTACTATTAAAGCTTGCCACCACTGCTTCAGGTGATGTAGGACTATTTGAAGCATGGCGGGACGGAATGCGTTTCAACCTAGAATTGCAAGATGATCCCTGACACAGATATGCATGTTATGCCATGCGCAATATTCCTATGGGAACTCGTGCAGTCTAAAAGGGATGGTATGTCAGAAACTGGCAGGAAATGAACGCAAACAAGCATGCTAGGATGGATAACCTGGAAGATAAAGTCAAGTCTTCCTGTACCACCAGAAAGTCCAGACGAAGGGTGGTGAGTGATTATGATAAGCATGATCGTTCGAAGGGATGTTGATAAGCATGATTTTTCTGAGGGATGTTTATATGCATGATCGTTCTATTGACTCGATCAAGGCGGTGTTTGAGGATTGGCACAACTCAAACAGGGTGATACTTCCAAACCGAAGTAACTCATCATAAGAGATAATTTCCTAACGGGGCTTACTACTCTCACAAGTAGTAATAAAATAATTTGATCACATTGATTGTTCGTACAAGAAAAATAGGATATTTTGACGTTTTTATTGCAATTCGGTTGTTTGATCCAAGAGATAAAGGTCGCAAGAAAACCTTTTCAATTCACATACTTCCTTCTCACCACCCTGGTATCTCCAGGTATCCCTGGATATCCTCATCTTTGAATTCCCTGGGGCGATAGGTTGGTGGCTCTGTATTTTAGGAACTGGGACACAGTGAACAGCTCTTCGGTTAAGCAGGGTCGCATCCGCCCTTCTACACAATATTGTGGCAATCGCGTAGGGGGGTCTACTTAGAGGTTTCCAGAACAATTCGGCATAATGCTGCTTTTGTGTCGCGGCGGTCATTTTAATGGGTGGTGTTCTGCAGAACGAACTTATGAAGGACTGGTAGATAGGTGCGTCTGGAGTTAGGGCCAAGTACTTCCATATCTTCATGGTATCCTTTTTAACGCGTTCTGCAATATTCTATTTTCCTCGTTTTGGTTTTAGTTAGCTCTCGAAGCTGTGGTCATGGAGCGGCTGCTTGACGTCCATGCACATGTTTTGTACCTTTGTCTGTCCACAGCATCTGGGGATTATTGATTGACCACAGCATCTTGAGGATTATTGATTTGAACACAGTTTGGCAGTTATTCTTGTTTCACATCTGACACAAGTAACAAACTTCCGGTGCCGCCCGTTGCTGGTTATCATCTCTTCTGAGAAATATCGTATCCGTCTTCCTTCAACATTTCGTGCAGAAATAATTGTTATATTTGAATAAACTGACGTCAAATACATTTCATGCAACGATACCGTACCGACGAGAGACACTCACTTCTCCGCCTCAGTGGTCGATCCGAAGCTGCGTTTCGGGATATTAGATTGAACAACCTCTCAATGTACAATGGATGGTCGGACTATGATCGCCTCTATGTATATGTGAAGTTACTCTATCAGCCAGTCTACCAGCTGCTACAGCGGACGCTGACGAAAGGGTTCTCGAATGAGGATATCCTCAACTGCTCTATGTAGAGGATCAATACCTCACTCATTATCAGCTACGTCAACTCCTCAGAATTTGTCGTTATCTATCTCTTCTTTGTAATTGATGTAAGTCACCTATCTGAGGAGTTGAAGGAATCGACCATGGACATAATTCGAGCTGAATGAGCCTGCCTCCACCAGAGCATTTGCTAGTGATCTTCGTTAGCATCATCTAACTTGAATCAGACTGTCGTGTTTTAGCTGAAAAAAGACAATTCATTGTTGAACAGGATTGTCGACGATACGGATATTTTACGAAAGGATATGGAGTAAATGAACATGAGACCATAACACATATGTTAACTCCAACTGCAATAATTTAATGAGCTGTATGGCCATTTCGGAAATTTATTCCGGAGCCTAGATAGGGTTTTCGATCATCTCATCCGAACCGCTAGCCAAATACTGACCAGTATCAACCCATACCTGCAAATGCGTAAAGATGAAAACTATAACATGACTTTTGGGAGCCTAGAAAATTACTACTCCATACCCAGTGTTCATGAAGCTAATAATTTCCTACGCCACAACTCTTACAGGGGTCAACATTTTTTTTCATCCCTCTCATCACCGGCTCGTACGGCACTGACACCAACAAAGTGATTCAACACGAAAACACAGGAATCAATGGCGCAACTCTGAGAGCAACACTAACAGAGGCCAGGAACTATCAGCTGAATTTCGATGGCGACAATGTTGTACTTTGGTTTGATCGCAAGTTACGCATTTAGGAAAGGACCATAAACGGCTATACGGAGGATGAACTCATCGTTAACATTACTAGAATTAACTGCATTGTGATGAGCAGCGACATCCATGATAATTTCGTCAAGTAGTCCATGGCATCTACAATTACTTCCCATGCTTCAATCCCGGCATTAATATCCTTGAAACCAAGATAATCTAGTTTTTTAGCCGTGACTCTGAGAACGATGAGTCGTATACGAACGTTTCTCAATCCAGATGGTGCCTTATTGACCTAAGTGGAAACGTCTTCCCATTCGCTTTCATACAGAATACGGTTTGAACTTGACGAAAGATCAACTGAAAAGCCACAGCGGGTGGCCAAGAAAGGTGCCCAGAGAAGTGACCACCTAAAGAGGGTGACACGCCAAGTTACTCAACATGTGGCATATCCAAAGATCACCAAACTGTTACAGAAAGGTTCTGGTGTTACGATTCCGGAACAAAGCGCCACCAAGTTGAAGAACACAGGGATTGCTGGTTTTCTGCATATGGTCATGAGAGCCCTTTCCTTGGTTGCAAAAGACTGTTTTTCTTATGTGTTGGCGCTTTGAGTTGTTTGAAATGCACTGACATTTCCAAAGCCATCGGTTCTGGTTTATACTTGAAGCGTGGTGGGTTTGTTTGCACTGTAAAGCCTAGAGGCAAAGGTCTCTTTCTCAAACTATCCTCCGAACGCATTATCCAGTATGATTAGTTATACATAAAGCGTAGTCAGCAATTCTAGAATGGTTCTAGTCTGATCTTTGACCTAACACCCTATTCAAGGACATATTCCTGCTCGGTATGATCCTATAAAAAATTAGTGATGACAGCGATTGTGCCGAACCCACGGAAGGTGAGATCACCTATCTAACAGATTCAATAAATCTGGTCCCGTTAGTTTGTGACGTACATATCTTCTTCAGATTCTGTGTTAAAGAAAACACATTGTCATCATATACATAAGTAATCAGACTAAACACTGTTTATATTCAGGCACAGTGTAGCATTTTAACATTTTTACAAAGGAACTGTCCTTGTAGAAACAAGAAATGAATCAGTCACATCATCACATAGTTTGACCTGGTCAAGATCAGACAGGGACACATGGTCGTTACAAAGTCCAGGTCGTGTCGCTATTATTTGCCCTCTTTGTGCCATATTTGACAACTTTGAGCTGGGGCACATTATTTTGTGATATGTCATCCATCTCGAAGACCGAGGACCATCCAATTCTGTAACATACCCAGACCTTGGTCATCGTCACTTTCCTCTTCGATGTAAGAAATCTCTTCTTCCCTTTATGACCTTTAGCCTCTTAGGCTTTTGTTATCGTAAATATCTCCCAAAGTAGGTCACTCCTGTTTAGGAAAGTGTCCTTTTTTCGATCATGAATCTTAGATGGCCACTTCCATCGATAATAGTTAAACATTGGACCATGCGGTATCCTGAAACACATTTCATACAGGTCAAATCATTATCATTCATTATATATATCGTGAAATGGTCATTTTGTAATCATAACAATTGGGTAATTTCCGCACAGTAGCGGAAATGATCGAGTAGCTATGATACAATCAAATTTAAGATGTCGGCCACTAAGAGTTATGTATGCTAATAATATTCATAAAAAAACCTTTTTATTTGTCGAACCAATATTATCGCACGTTTACTTGTTATGTAGAAAATATTCTGCTCCTACTTTACAATCGGTCATTAATTTGAGATGACCGTGGCTTCTTTGTTATTTTTGAAGTTATTTTGTACGTCACAATTTGCTGGGTGTTGTACCAGGGACGCAACCGGGATTTTCGAAAGGGATCGTAAATCCTGAAAAAAGTATGAAAAGCGCCAGGCGTGGCGAGGAGGAAATAAAACTATTTTTCCATTAAAAATCATATAATTAAACCCTTTTCAAGTATAATTCATAAAGATGTATTAAAATTACAGGTATATGGGTAGTAAATAGCAGAATTCCCAGAACATTTTTTATCTTTGGCGTTGAAAGGGGGCGTGCGCCACCTCAATCCTGAAATCCATATCTGTGTACAGGTTTATTTATACGTAACGTGTACATTTTATCCCTTTCCTTTAAATTTTAAAAAACCAAAACAAAACAAAAACAAAACAAAAAACAGAAACAAAAAACAAAAACAAAACAAAAGACAAAAAAAAAGCCAAACAAACAAACAAACAAAAACTTAATATGAACAGAAAATGTCCTACAGAGAGAATTTGTTATTCATAGAATCGGATGCTCTTTCCAACTAATATTTTATTCACTTAAAACTCAAACAATCCATTAATTTCTTTTCTTCGATCGATGTAAATTAAGTAAAACGAATTGAAATGATATTTAAAGAAAGTATTAAATTATAGTAAATTTCTAGGAATTTTAAACTTCCATGGTAACCAATTTAAACATAACAATTTGAACTGCTGATAGAATGGTTAAAAATTGATTTGTTTTATAATATGATAAAAATTATCTGTAAACTACTTTGCCAGCTATCACACAAAGTCTGGACTGAAAAAAAAACAGAAAAATAATAAAACTTCCTGTTTTTTATTCCAGATTTAAAAAAATGTCAATTTCCAGGATTTCCTTCTATCGTCTGCAAAGTGTAGAAACGTACATAAGGGGACGACCATTTGATTTTCAGGGGGTGGCTTGGGTGATTTTATCCTACTTCTCATGAAAAAAAAAATGATTTAATTTTGATTTGGAGAATAAATTTTTGTTGCAAATGGAAATAAATAAACTGAGGTGACATTGGTGAAAATAAATAATTGGTTTGAGATTTTCTTGAAAATAAATAAACTTTCTAGGCAATATGGCCCAAGCCCTCCCATGAAAATCAAATGGTCGTCCCCTACGCAATGATATTGATTTTAAAATTCTGCATGATAGAATTATCATTTGGCAACTTATGTCTCATCGATGTTTTTCTTTTTTCTTCTTCTGTTCATAACATTTCATTAAAATTCTGTACATCATCATTTTGACATCTGACGTGTCGTCGATTCCTGTTCCTTCTTTTACTCGTTTCATGAACCTACAAAATTGCAGTAAATTTGATCATTTAGACATATTACGTCTCATTTGTTGACAATATTATAGCTAAAATTGTGTTATAATTTTATAACATGAAGATGATGAAAATAATCAAATGTTACGACGATGTTAAAATGGGAACAAACATGACAAATATCACTATCTACATTAGCCAAGGGGTACGATCCACTGCTTTCCTAATCACTGGCAGATCTAGCCGCATTTTAGTAGAAGCAAGTTTAAAATTATCTCCCTTCGAATGACAGTTTCAGTAGGATCGTTGTATAAACATAATGCCCTTGGATGAAGGTGTTAGGGTAGATTAACACACGAGGTAAAAATTATCACCCGAGACAACGTCGAGGGTGATAATTTTTCACCGAGTGTGTTAATCGAACTAACACCTTCATCCAAGGGCATTATGATTTTTATTATACTGAATGCTTAAATACAATAAGTCCTGATGTACGTTACATTTGAAAATAATAATAATATGTTTTATTTATGCAACATAAAAAACACATAAACAAATATTCAGTACTGTTTTACTA
This sequence comes from Modiolus philippinarum, assembly GCA_002080025.1. Taxonomy (NCBI): domain Eukaryota; kingdom Metazoa; phylum Mollusca; class Bivalvia; order Mytilida; family Modiolidae; genus Modiolus; species Modiolus philippinarum. The sequence goes on along the minus strand of MJUU01065452.1, from coordinate 76,039 downwards.
TTGTATCAAACTGTGGATAAATCGCTTTTAACTGCATAAATTTGTGACAAGGTCCCATCTTATATGATGAGGTCACTTTGATTTTACTACTAAATACATTTCTAACTAAAACAGCTTTAATTAGTGTTGTCAACATCAAAAGTGACGAGAAAATAAGAATCTGTATACGTCGATGACGTCATCGAATACATCGATGACGTCATCGATCGGAGCGGGTGTTAATTTTGACATTAACACATGTTGCTAACGATTAACACATGTTGCTAAGGATAGGCGTGGCTAATGAGACGTTACTGAAAATTAACAAATGCCGGTTATCCAATGAAATAACCGGAAATAACCGGATAATGAAATTTGCATAAAGTATAATAATGAAAATTGACATCACACCTACCTAATAATGTGACAATTCAAAATATATTTCATTTAAAGTAAATGTTGCTTCAAAAGTAGAGAATCAACATAAATGAGGCCTGTCATGGGTTTCTTGATTACCTGATTATCAGGTCATTTTTAATGATTATTTGATTACGAGGGCATTTATTTAATGATTATTTGATTATTAGCTTGCATTTTTATATATTTTTTTATTACTAAGCCAAAAATTTATTGATTACCAAGGTAAAAATTAATGACTATTTGATTAGCAAGGCAAAAATTTAATGATTATTTGATTCCTAGGACCCCCCATGAGGACCCTCATAAATCGTGAGAAGTTTGAAAAAAATCAAACATTATGCAAACCATATAAAAGTCGTGTTGTTCGGTAGCTTAGTTTGTTTGCTATCAATTAAAATTATGAATTTACGCAAATCAAGAATAAAGCTTTGAATTCAAAACAATGCGGCCTGATCTATCAATGGTGAAGAGTAGAGGTGCAGCTACGAAAGATGCGTGTATATACGAGAATCTATAGTTTTGATGCCAGTGCCGAGTTTGTGCATTTTTATCTTAATTCTATAAATGGCTTTCACTGAATCGTTCCTTAGATCTATTCTTGAAACTATTGTTAACAATAGGGATATGAATGGTAGCATACCTCTGTAACTACGTCAGTTCCCTGTTTTACATGCATTTGTAACAGGAGATTAATTGTGCAGTGTATTCTTTCCTTTTGGATAAAATGCACTAGGGTAAGAATATCACATTGGAGTCCTGACCGTGACGGAATAATCGCCAAGGTAGAAATACAATAGATTGATTATATACCCGGAAATTCTGTACGCTTACACATGCTGGTGCATTTTGGGTTGACTGAAAACATTTAAAAAAGATAAGATATTTGACATATATTTTCCGCTTGATTGACTAAAATTCAAGTATTCAAGTATACGTCAAATTCCATATCACACTTTACATTGCTTTTATTGGATACTACGTCATAACCAGGGTCAAATATGGGCACTTTAACCTACTTTTTCTGCTTTATCGACTTGCAATTAAGTATGTATCCTAGTTCTGCTTACAGCTTCTGCAGATATTGATCAACATTCTTTCAGATCGCAGTTGCTGGATATACTCGAATTCTTCTCTTGCATGCATAGGAATTTTGGTGGCATGTCATCTACAAGGCAAAATTAGATCTCTGTTACTTGATCGAATTACCGCTGATTGGAATTAATGTCCTGTTCATGTCTGAGTTACTGTAACTGGTAGGATTATTTTAATGTTTATGCATCTGTAGATTCTACGTGAACAATAAATAGCACGACAAAGAGGTCAATCCATACATTGACCGAACTTGCCATGCGATTATTGTTTTATTATTTTATGACATTAATCTTGTTGTAATTGGCACATAACGTTCGGTATTTTAGCGTATAAAATATGTTGTAAACCTGACGTTTCCAAATATAGAACGTCATAATACCAGGTTTAAACGATATTTACAGAACGCCATGTGACGTCCAATAAACCAAGTATTTGCACAAATAATTTATTAATATACATCAAAATATCGTAAATTTAACCTACATTTTCTGCCTGATGCTGATCTCAGTTAATGTATATGCTACGATCATTTTTCATTATTTATGCATCTCGGTTGATACTTCAAAATTATGACAATTGACTGTTATTAAAGTTAACTCATCTAACCTTCCGATGTGGATGCATCGTCCTCAGTGGGTAACTTTGACCTTCAATTTCAGCTTCCGACTTCCATTTAATTTACCTCCTAATACATATCTCGGTAACGACTCGATCACTGAACTAATTAGATCTAGTTTGTATAAATTTTAAGGGACAGGCCCTACGTGCTTCATATAAATTTAAATTAAAAGATGTTAATACGTTTCAAATTGAAATAACTAAATGATATATGATATTTTTCAAAATAGGAGAAATAGGTGATGTCATTTAAATGCCGAATTTTATTGAAACTGGTTTTTATACGAGACGGACAATTTGATATGATTAATTCAGTTTAAGTGTCAATTTTTAAATTTCCTATTGGTATTTATAGGGTTTAATTACAAAACGTGAGAAATATCACGGAGAGAACCATCAATAACGATTTGTGTAACAATCAGACAAACTAGAAATAGAGGTGAGATTTTTGCATACGTTGTTAAAGCTTTATATTTTCCCTAGCCGGCCTTCGGAGGGTGATTCAGTACAACACATCAAGTGTATTTATATCCAAGAATGTGTACCGATTCAGCCTTCGTTCGTAACATGATATAAACAGCGGATTTCTCACACCAACTGTCACTCCGCATATCTCTTGTTCTTTTTTCTCAAATATCGTTTATTTGCATTTCTGTAAATAAAAAACATCTTTTATAGCTTATTAATCAATGATGCTGAGAAAAAATTCAATACTTTTGTTTCTTCATCAATGTAAGTTTTTTTTCCTCAATAAATACTGAAAACAGTACGTTTTGACTTTTCAACATAGTACATGCACCGTGTGAACTCAAGAAAAGTTTTAACCAATGAAAACATTGCGAAATGTGTTTCTTCAGTTTTTATTTTCTTTCCGTTCGAACAATTACCAATATTTAGTGAATTGGAAATATTTGCAAGTTTTCAAGAATGGTTGCAAATTTAAAATCGACAGAGACAGAAAGTAGCCTTTATGGCCTATATATACCGTCCATAACAGGTAAGACTGACTTTTGCATCGCAAATTTTTTTAAATCCACTCCGGCTGTTCGTGAGGGTATAACCCCCTACCCCTTGAGTCCAGAGTGCATCCAAAATAAGAGATGAAGTTCCGAGTTTGTTATTATTATTTTTTTTTAATTTGAAGTACAAGTACAACATGCTTTGACTTTTGACTTGGACTCAAGTGGTCAAGTGCACAGTACACCCAAAATAAGGCCAAAGTTCTGAGTTTTTATCCCCATTCGCACAGAAATTACAACATTGACATTTCCCGATGTTTTGGTCAGTATATTACTCCGTTTTCTGCTCATTTTGTGGACTAAACAAACCTTATTTCAAGTGAAAATTAAGATATTACATTAAGAATTTCCCTTTTCTATGCTGCAATAGAACCCCATTTTACCACCCGCATCAATCGCCATAACTTTATAATAATCAGTGGCGGATTTGGGGGGGGGGGGCGATTGGCCCGCCCCCTTAGGTTGGAAAATTTTTAAAATTCCTAGGGGATTTGAAAAAAATGGGTTCCGGGCCCCTTTTGAAAAAATTATGGGTCGGGCCCCCTCTTAGCAGAAAGTCTGGATCCGCCACTGATAATTGGATCCCAGTTAGCCATCCAAATGTTGAATATTTTTACCGTTTTATTGCATAAGCAAAGTATTACGGTTTGCGAAATAAAAGCGAATGTGAGAAATTTTTGTCGATCAAAGGGTAATAACTCTTTTCGGAGTCATCGAAAACGTTCTGTCTAAAATTAACAAATGTAGGCCTTGACATTCTTACCATTTCTGTCATTATACTTTATCAGTTATCTATTACTGTTTTCAAGCTAAAGTGATAAAAAAGATTAATGGTCAAAAGTCAAGATCAAAACTGACCTTTGACCTTTAAACCATTTTGTAGGACAAGTCTTGCCTTGATTAATGGTCAAGGTCACATGTCTCTACTACTAACCGTTCAACAACTGAAAATTTTAAACTTTGGCGCCAGGTAAAGTACAAAATGTAGAACACAAGTGAAGGCTATAGAAAACCGCAATAATTTTTCAAAGAGATAACATTTCTTAAAATAACTTGTATTAGTTGTGGTAAACCACATTCAGTGTACTTTTGATTAAAGGTACTCGCTTTTTTCTGTTAAATGTTTCATTTTGTCAAAAACCTTTACGTATATAATATTTACAATATTAAGGTTCTAGTGCTGCTGATGATGAATTAATTTTCGTAGTGGCCATACAGCTCATTAAAATTATTGCAGTTGGAGTAAACATATGTGTTATGGTCTCATGTTAATTGACTCCATATCCTTTTGTAAAATTTTGTGTTAAACTTCTAAGAGATCTACGCAATTTTGTTAAAAATAAACAAGAGTCTCTCAAAAGCCTGTATCGCTCACCTGAACCATGGCTGACATCGATAAAAGGATTTCCAATAGAAAAACGAAACATAAAATTTAGCAGAATACTTTTTTTTTTCTAAAATACTTGTTTGGTTTCCATGTCAACCGAAAGATCCAACATCCATTACAACCCATAACGGAACACCATTCAAAAAAAAAAATTTGGGCAGGGGTTCCCCTTATAATCAAAGTAACACATATTGCTGAAATTAAAACATTCAGACCACATTTCAAATAAAAAATTTGGGAAGAGGTTCCCCTTAAAATCAAAAGGGGCCAATGTAAAAACTATGTTCCAGATGGTGACCATCTTGGATGAGGTACGGACCCACCAGATACATTTTTTGGATTGGACTACCTAAGGACCATTGTGGCTTAGTTTGGTTCTAATTGGACTAGTAGTTTCTGAGAAGATCTTTGAATGTATATTCCATAGGGTCCAATGTTAAAACTATGTTCCGGCTGGCGGCTATCTTTGATGGGGTACAGACCTGCCAGATACCTATTTTGGAAGGGACCATCTAAGGGCCATTGTGACTAAGTTTGGTTATAATTGGACTAGAAGTTTCTGAGAAGATCTTTGAATGTCTTTTCTATAGGGTCCAATGTTTAGACTATATTCCCGCTGGCGGCCATCTTGGATGAGGTACATACCTGCCAGATACCCCTTTTTGGATGGGACCATCCGAGGACCATTGTGGCCTAGTTTAGTTTTAGTTGGACTGGTAGTTTCTGAGAAGAAGATCTTTTAATGTCTTTTCCATAGGGTCCAATGTTAAAACAATGTTCCCCGCTGGCGACCGGTCATCTTGGATGAGGTACAGACCTACCGGATACCTTTTTTGGAAGGGTCCATCTAAGGACCATTGTGACTAAGTTTGGTTATAATTGGACTGTTAGTTTCTGAGATGAAGATCTTTGAGTGTCTTTCCCATAGGGTCTAATGTTAAAACTATGTTCCCCGCTGGCCGCCATCTTGGATTAGGTACAGACCTGTCGGATACCTTTTTTGGAAGGGACCATCGAAGGACCATTGTGACTAAGTTTGGTTATAATTGGACTGGTAGTTTCTGAGAGGAAGATCTTTGAATGTCTTTTCCATAGGGTC
>MJUU01065452.1:56030-66883 GCA_002080025.1 Modiolus philippinarum | reverse complement strand
CCCCCCCCCCCCCCCAAAAAAAAAGAAAAAAAAAGGTCCGCACCTCAGTTCAATCAATCAGTTCCGGTAACAAACCTGTGGTAGGATTGGCTATCTTTAAATTATTTAATAGGTTTTTAAAATTTACCAATAATTATTACATTTTGCCATCATCATTTTGATTTTGTACTAAATCAAGTTAAAAAACATTAATATTTGTTAAATATAATAATCTATAGATTTAGTGGTCCTAAACCTAATTTCGTTATTTTAGATTTTATTTACAGTTTTTATATGATAAATTTTATTCTTATATATTTAGCATTTCCACATGCTGTGTTGATGTCTAAAGTAGTAAGTGGTCAAGTTCCAGAATACTTATTTCTACAATCAGTTAATGAAGTTCACAGTTATAATTTAAGATCTGCAGAAAATGATGATTTATTTTTAAATAGACCAAATGCAAATTTTTATAAGAAATCTTTTCAATATTCTGCAGTTAAAATATGGAATGACTTGCCATACAATATAAAAAATTCTCATAATATAGCGTTATTCAAGGAGCTTTGTTTCAATCATTTCTTGAAATGTATTACTTGAAATATGAGGCAGTTCGATCCACAACAATCGTTACTATTGTTCAACAATAGCAAGATCGAACTCACTATTGTAACGGAAGATTACGCAATGTTATGGTTAACTGCGCATGTCTTGTCAAACAAGAGTAATAGTTCACTCGACTCTTGTCGAACTATAGTTAAAGAGTGACGTCAGAGGCTGATCTTTCGATGGATTTCATTGGTCACTCCTTATTCTGATCCGGATTTCCCTCGTATGGACCAAAACAATAGTTGTTGATCGAACTGCCTCATAGATGTATGTGTTGTATGTATGCCAGTTTATTTATTATGCTTTTGATTGTGTTTAAATGTTTATGAAATTAGTTGATGAATGATTGGAGGGCCTCTCAAATCTGAGTCACCCTCATTAAATAAAGAATTTACTTACTTACTTACTTACTTATTCCCGGTTTCCATGGAAATCGGGTACTAGAATGGTTTGCTGCAAGCATGTCTGCAGAAACGAAAACAAAGCTTGCTCATTGGTCAGAAATTCCCGCGTAATACTGGTGCTAAATGATGTGCGTCGTCCCCGTAATCCCGCTGATTTGCACATCGATATAAAACATTCGAGTAGACATTGGAAAATCTTGAATTTAACTATGAACCGATTGCCTCATATATTTTTACATTGTCATTGCCTTCAATATAATCAGTTAGCGAAATACAACCTTGGACAAGTAAGGGACGACAAATACTCAAACTAGCTACATTGGAGTCAACTGGTATAGGGAAAGGCAATCGTTTCTTTATTCCGGGTTGCCATGGTAGCTTTAGGAATCCGTCAAACTGTATTTTAAAAAGGTCGGAATCTGATCCGATCAGCAGAATTTCTCTGGTATTATTATCTATCCTGAGGGCTTCCGGATAAGGGAAATGTGCATAATTATATATCTAGGGCCCGAACACTAATGAAACTGTTTTGTCGCAGCTTTAAACCAAAGATTGTTTGAAATATTTCATAAAATATCGTGTAACAGGTTGAAATTTAATATTTTGATATAAAGCATCTTTTACAATTTATAAATGTATCCATACACACGGGTATGGATTCGTTGCTCCTAGGGATGCCAGTATGTATATTTGTCAATGTAGACAATACAGTACAATGAGGTGAGCTTAGCAGGGTGTAGTACATTTTATCCCAGATTAAACAATCATTCCAATTATTTAATTCTTTGTTACATATATGACCAATAAATGTATTGATGGCTATAAACCGGGAAGCTTTTTAAAAAAGCTTAACGTGTGCTATGTATGTATGGTGATAACCGGAAGTTAAGTGTGTTGTACCATCACTTGACATGAGAGTTCCAATCTAGGAAAAGATAACAACACTCTTTGAAAATGACTATTTCCGCCTAATCACGGGTTTGTCAAATTCGTAAACACGGGAATCAGTAATTAATATGATAAATATTATCCTCCAGCTTCGTTCTCGGTCAATATGCTCTTCTAACGGCAAGGAACGGAAAAAATCACCAAAATGCATGCAGAGAAACCCGGTTTCCTCAGCGAATCCGTTTTAGCTGTCATGAAACCTGATTTTCCTGGATTAGAGTTTTCTACATCGAATGCAAGTTTTTGCTTAGAAATATCTAAGTTTCCTTTTGCAAATGTGGGTTTTCCTCAGAGAAACTTGGTTTTCGAATTTCAACAAATTTCTGGCAATTCTGCATCTACGGTACTTAGTGAGTTATGGCGCTTAGTACGCAGAATTTAATTAAATAACAGCTATGGTACAATATAAACATATTTATCTTTCATTCTACTCAATTATTATTGAGCTCACTGTGACGGAAAGGGTCAGTTTGGCTTCTAAAACTGGGTAGGGGCGGGAGAGAAGTGAACTCTGTTAACTTTGTTGTTTTCTTATGGACGATGCCTCTTTTGATGGACTGTTAGCCCCCCAATGGCATTCACCAACCCATATGTCAGTACTTCAGTGATGGCCCAAATAAAGTAGGTTTTATTTGGGTTATTTGAAATCTTGCAATGTGTAAATATTAGAAAAAAATGTATAAACCCTAGGAGTATCCCTCTGCTGAAAAGCTCTGTCCTTAGCTGATTTTGGCTTTTTATTTAGATTCTATATTGGTTATTTGTTCTCAATCAGCTTTTACACATCTTTCGCTCAATGGTCTTCCAAATGTTTAGGCTTGGTATGCACTAATGAGATATAAATTGTCGAAATTGTGATATTTTGCAGTTTCTTTTTGTTACGTTTTTACTAAAAATGGAGAAAAAGCAAACCAAAGATTGACGGAAGCTCTTTTGTAAATATTGCTTTGTCCCTATTTTCAGTAAATACGTAACAAAAAGAAACTGCAAAATATAGTTTCTGCCAATCGAGTTTTTCACAAATTTATGAGAAAAATTATTATCATTCATATAGCTCTGATCAGCTGTGTTGTGTCGTAATTTCAGAGTTTTTCTTCATTCTTGGTGGTGAATTTCGATTCTAATAATAACATGCTCATTTAATCGCGCAAATCAAAAATTAAAAAATGAAATTATATCTATATATTTATACAAAATATAAATTTAAATTTTCTCCTACCGTGACTGAGAATCCATATTGTTATAATTATATTATTTTCTTTTCTTTAAATAATTAAAATAAATAGATGAATAATTCAAATTATGTTATATAGTTTACAAAATTTAATAATCCGATGTAATATAGGGAAAAAATACAAGATTGGCGAAATTTCAGTAGAATTTTATGCATGGGTGGACATGACTAGAGGGAATACACAAAGTCCAATACGGGTACGTAATTAGTGCAAATGTGAATGTCCAATAGGTTGTTTGTGGAAATCCCTACGGCAGATGTGTGCCATAATAAACCACTTGTAACTTTACACAAACATTTAAACATATATTTTACGAATTATTTATTCAAAATAATTCTGAACAATTAAAAATGGAGCAGCCGTGCTGTGGCTATTATGGTAAAATTTATCAACAGAAATGTAAGTAAATTTATATATGAAAACTTTGATAGAACTTGGGACCATGTATATATATATATATATATATATATATATATACTAGATAGAATCGTGATATAACACAGAATGGCGAAAATATTTCTGTTAAATGAGGGTATGAATGTCCTTTACCGTTAACCGTCAAACGACTCTTTTCAGCTATCGTTAACGTCAAATGGTCAAAAATATATTAGGGTGATTTGTGAAATTACTTGAATTTCGTAGCGTTATCGTGAATTGGATAAAACACATATCGTCATTCGTCAAAACATATTTTTGTAGAAATATCTAGCAAATTTATCGTTATGGCATAAATTTTACCGTTAACGTCATTTGGCGTAATTTTTACCGTTAACCGTCATAAGAGTACACCCATTTCTACCCTCTTTAATTAGCTGTAGAAACGTTTTGGGGGAGTACACTTCCAAGATATCGAAGACAAGGAAAAAAAGTTCAGAATATTATTTCTTTTTTTAAATGAAAACCCAGTAATTTAATGCACAAAAATTGAGTCAGCTTCCAGTAAATATTTGATAAAATTCTTCAAAAAATAGATTTTTGATTCACAACATCACTTTATCAAAACACACAAATGAGCAATCCGTCAATTAAAAAGGGGAGAAAAGGGAAAAATCCATTAAAGTGTGTCATTCATCAAGTTTTGGACTTTCAAACTTCTCTGATTTTATCCATTACTATACATCAACATTTTTTGCACACTTTTTTTGCACACTTTTTTGCAACCGATTTTTCCAAAGTTTGATATAATACATCCCAAAAGAATGCTTTTCAAGAAATTTCATAAAATTTTATGGTGGTTTAAAGGAACGAATTCTCAATGCATTGTCAACGGAAAATCTAGAGGGGTTCCGTTTCCCGCCAATATTTCAAACGCTTGCAACTTCAGCACACTGACCTATCAATAATTTTGCTCAAATTTAATTATTGACAACATGTTGACAATGTTGCAGTCCTAACACACTGATCCATCAATATAAACTTTTCTTGAAATTCTAGACACGAGGAGTGACCCACCGTACTTTGGAATCTTCAACTTCCCTGTCCCTTCAATTAAATGAGGACAACAATTATTGTCTGATCAGTCATTTTATTTGGTTTAATTAAGAGAGTGAAAAATGCAAAGGAATCTGAAACTTCATGCAGTAAAAACTCATCAATATTCGGCCATTTCGCGTTCTCGGTTTCTTGTTTTTTTGCGTTTTCCTATTTTAGATTTCCCATTTTTTACATTCATGTCTATTCCCTTCTTGATAAATATCACCGTAAACTGCAAAAAAATTAAAATATAAATCTAAAAAAAAATTGAAAAAAAAAAATTACATGGCTTAAGTGCATGGAGCCAGCACTGTCTGCGAATATAAACTGAACAAGTAATCCTGCTACCATTCTAGTGATTCTCGGAAGATCTAAAACTTGAACAGAACAAAAGCTTATGTGTAGTAAATTTCATATCATCTTTATTGGAGTTATATGCAATGAAAAATTTAATGTCCTCTGGTCGACGTTATCTTAATATGACGTCATTCAAACGGACAATTGTCATCTACGTTAGATTTCAGATTAAGCCGAGGCTAGACATGCTAGACTTCTTTAGATTCAAATAAAGCCAGACACACCAGATTTTTTAGACATGTTCAAATGAAGCCAGATAAGTAAAAATTCTACAGATCAAAATGAGGCCAGACATTCAAGACTCATTCTGATTCAACTGAGGTCAGATATACCAAACTTCTTCAGATTCAAATGAAGCCAGACAAATGAAGCCGAATATGTAAAAATTCTTCGGATTCTAATGGCGCCAGACACAAAATACTCCTTCGGATTCAAATAAGGCCAGATATACCAGACCCCTTCAAATTAAAATGAAGGCAGTCGTGCCAGACTACGTCAGATTCAAATGAGACCAGACATTCCAGACCCCTTCAAATTAAAATGAAGGCAGTCATGCCAGACTACCTCAGATTCAAATGAGACCAGATATTCCAGACCCCTTCAAATTAAAATGAAGGCAGTCATGGCAGACTACGTCAGATTCAAATGAGACCAGACATTCTAGATAACTTCAAATTAAAATGCAGACAGTCATGCAAGACTATATCAGATTCAAATGAGACCAGATATGCCAGACCCCTTCAAATTGATATGAAGGCAGTCACGCCAGACTACGTCAAATTCAAATGAGACCAGATATTCCAGACCCTTTCAAATTAAACTGAAGGCAGTCATGCCAGACTACGTCAGATTCAAATGAGACCAGATATTCCAGACCCCTTCAAATTAAACTGAAGGCAGTCATGCCAGACTACGTCAGATTCATATGAGACCAGATATTCCAAGCCCCTTTAAATTAAAATGAAGGCACTCATGCTAGACTACGTCAGATTCAAATGAGGCCAGATTCCCTCAGATTCAAATAAGGTAGCACATACCAAACTCGTTCCAGATGAAAATTAAATCTGGCATATCAAATTCTCTCAGTTTCAATGAAGCCAGACATGTCAGACTCCAAGCCAGACATGCAAGACTCCGTCAGATTTAAATAACTAAAGTGCCACTATTACTGTAATTGTTGCTAAACTTGCCAGATTCCAATGTGGCCAGACATATCTAACTCCCTCAGAGACGAATAGGCCACATATACCAGCCTTCTTCAGATTTGAGTGAGGCTAGACATGCCAGACGCCTTCAGATTCAAATGGAGGCAGAAATCATAGACTCTTTTTGAGATTCAAATGAAGTCAGATATGCCAAATTCCTTCATGCATATTCAAATGAGGCTGGACATGTCCAACTCCTTCAGATTCGAATGAGGCCAGGTATACAAAGTCAATACTCCTTCAGATCAAATTGAAGCCACACATATCAGTCCCCTTCGGGTTAGAATAAAGGAAGACGTTCAAGACATCTTACGATTAAAATGAGAATTAGACTCCTTCTGATCCACTTGAAGTAAGACATACTAAACTTATTCAAATTCAAATGAAGGAAGACGTGCTAGACGTCTTCAGATTCAAGTAAAGGCAGACATACCAGACTTTAGGCTCCAATGATGCCATTTATGCCAGATTCTTTTAGATAAAAAAGCCATACATACCGAACTACTTCAGATTCAAACGAAGCCATGCCACACTTATACAAGACATTTCAGATACCTTACGATTCCTTTGAAGGCAGGCATGCCAGATTCATTCAGATTCAAATGATGCCAGCCTCCGTTCAACTTAGGTAAATAATGCCAGACTCTGTCAAATTAAAATGAGGCCAGGCATCCCTTATACATTCAGATTCAAATGGGGCCAGATATGCCAGACTACTTCAGATTCCAATGAAGCTGGACATGCCAGAGTAAAACCAGACATACAAGAATCATTGATATTCGAATGAGGACAGACTTGTCAGACTCCTGCAGATTCAAATGAGACATGCCAGACTTGAGGCCAGATATACAAGACACCTTCAGATTCATATGAAGGTAGACCTGCTCGACTCCTACAGATTCAAATGAAGGCAGACATGCTAGACACCTAGACGTTCAAATAAAGCCAGAACAGCCAGATTCCTTAAGATTCAAACGAGGCCGGACATGCCCGACTCCATCAGATTCAGATGATATATAATTTTCCTTCAATTCAAAATGAAGCCACACATATCAGTCTCCTTCAGATTCAAATGAAGGTAGACAGTCAAGACTCCTTAGATTGTTCTTTTTCTTGGCCATACAATACTTTGTAGAGACTTTGTCTCATGTGCATTTACCACATATCCTTTCATTGCTATCCTTACTAAATGAGGCCACTATTTCTGATTCAATGTAAGACATACCAACCGTCTTCAGATTCAGATGAGGACAGACATAAAAGACTCCTTAAGATTCAAATAAAGGCAGACATGCCATACACCTTTTGATTCAATGAGGCCAGACATGCCAGATTCTTTAATATTCAAATGAGGCCACATTTACCTGAGTCTATCAGATTCAAACGAAGCCAAACATACCACACTTCTACGGGTTCAAAAGAAGACAATGCATTCCGAATACCTTACTATTTGTGTGAAATCAGACATACCATGATTATTCTTTCAGATTCAAACGATGCCATTTATGCCAGATTCGTTTAGATTCTAGTGAGGCTTCATTTGCCAGACTCTTTCAGATTCAAATAAAGCCAGGACTCATTCAACTTGCACTTGATATGCCTGACTCCTATAGATTCAAATGAAACCAGACATGCAAAATATCTTCAGATTAAATATGGGGCGGGCATATCAGACGTCTTTAGATTCAAATAAAGCCATACATTGCCACACATTTTCAGATTCGAATTAAGCCAGGCACGCCCAACTCCTTAAAATTGAAATGAAGAAAGACGTCCCAGATTTTTCAGCTTCAAATGAAGCAATTTATGTCGAACTCCTTCACATTCAAATGAGGTCATAAATATCAGACTACTTCAGATTCAAATGAAGTCAGATATGCCAGACTCTGTCAGATCGAGAGAGGCCACAAACACCAGACTTCGTCGAATAAAAAATGAAACCTGGTATAGCAGATTCAATGATTGAAGCCAGACATGACAGTCTCCTTTAGATTCAAATGAAGCCAGACATAGAGTCCCTCGGATTCGAATGAGACAGAAATTGCCAGGCTCCTGAAATTCAAATGAGGCAAGACGTGACAGACATGCCAGACTCCTTAGATTAAGATATCTAGCATACCGCAATCATTGAAATATGGCCGAAGTTCGGCAGATGTGCCAGACTTCTAAAGATATCCACGCAAGATGTACTTAAATCCTACAAGGTCAAATGAAGTAAGATATGTCAGACTTCTAAAGATATCCTCGCAAGATATACCAAACTCCTACAAGTTCAAACGAAACAAGATATGTCAGACTTCTAAAGATATCCACGCAAGATATACTAAACTCCTACAAGGTCAAAGGAAGCAAGATATGTCAGACTTCTAAAGATATCCACGCAAGATATACTTAACTCCTACAAGCTCAAAGGAAGCAAGATATGTCAGACTTCTAAAGATATCCACGCAAGATATACTATAAACTCCTACAAGCTCAAAGGAAGCAAGATGTGTCAGACTTCTAAAGATATCCACGCAAGATATACTAAACTCCTACAAGTTCAAACGAAGCAAGATATGTCAGACTTCTAAAGATATCCACGCAAGATAAACTAATTTCCTACAAGCTAAAGGGAAGCAAGATATGTCAGACTTCTAAAGATATCCACGCAAGATATACTAAACTCTTACAAGCTCAAAGGAAGCAAGATATGTCAGACTTCTAAAGATATCCACGCAAGATATACTTAACTCCTACAAGCTCAAAGGAAGCAAGATATGTCAGACTTCTAAAGATATCCACGCAAGATATACTAAACTCCTACGAGCTCAAACGATGCAAGATGTGTCAGACTTCTAAAGATATACATGCAAGATATACAAAGTCAGTTGAGTCGAGAAAAGATATCCATGCAAGATACTTATAACTCCTAAAATGTCAGATGAGGCGAGATATGCCATACTTCTAAAAATTTATACTATTAGCTCGATTTTTCATGCCCCTTGTTATACTGATTCATATATAAAAGTCTTTGGCACTCAGAGGGTGGAGGGTTCGGCAGATGTTGTAAGATGTGGGTCTGAGATTTGTGTTATGCAAACTTGTTCATGGTGAACTATGCTTTTAACCCTAACTGGTAAAATTGTGCCTTATAAATAAATAAATATAAGGGTACTATTTCAGTGGTAATCTATACTTTGGAAATTTTATGTTGAACGAAATTTTACCCTTAATACCTATATTGACCATACTCGATATTTAATCGGCATGCAAATATTCAATGATCCTAGTAGTTTTGGATATAATTTCAAACTTATGGATACAGTTTGGCATTATGGATAAATTTAAGCAGAAAATAAAATCCTACAGTTCAAAAATAACTTAATTTTATCCCGATTTTTTGTGAAATGTGATGCCATTATAATTTTATATAGCACTCGTTTTATATCATGGTCCAAGAGTTTAAGAAAAGGTGTATTTTCCCCATATTTCTCAAATTTTTTTCAGTAAAATCAAGGGGGATCCCGGAATCTCACCTTTTTCTTTATCCCGACATCCCGAACTTAAATTCCGTTTCCCGATGGATTTATTGACATCCCGAATCCCTAACCTTTGAAAAATTCATGCATCCCGAAAAAAGATTCCCCTGTCGTGATTGTAACTGTTATCTTCGCCTCTGAAACTGGGACTAATGTTACATTAGTCCCAGTCTGAAACCACTTAACCACTGTGCATAATATTGGTATCAAATTTGGTAACAATGGTCCTTGGATTTTCTTTTTACAAACCATGCAATTTACGGCATATCTGTTACTTATTCAAAATGGTAGCTAGTCGTCGCTAGCCGTGAGAATCGTGATTTTCGGAAAACTCAATCAGAAAATCATCCAATCTTGAAACTTACCTAGGTTTCACTGAACGGGTTCACACTACATGTAGATCAAAGAATGCCGCCATCCTGTTTCATAGTTTTAAATTGGACCCTATTTTACGCTGAATTTTCTCACTTATGATTTGAATTTTCAAGTTATTTCTTGAATTTTCAAGTTTTTATATCAAATTTCCATCATTTTATCTTGAATTTTGAAAATCATTATATTGAATTTTCGAGTTATTATCTTGAATTTCTTTTTTTTTCTTGAATTCTGGAAAAATGGTTGAAATAGGCTTCCGTACAAACTCATTCCAATTTTAATTTGCAATGCCTGTGATTGCAAATCTGGTGCTGCCATTCTTTAGGGTTGCAAAGTAGTGTGAATAACCAAAATGTGCAGAATTTCATGGGACTTAACTAAATCATATTTGTTAGTCCATATCTTATGCTGTGGTCAAGGAAGTGGCAAAACTTTCAATTTACCGACATAAGATTTACACCCACGCTCTCAACCTTTCACGGACCCACCGTCGTGCAAAGACAACATTCTATACATTTGTCAGGTTTTCACGTCTGATATATCTACAATGTAGACATTTCACATCGATGAATCTAACACATTGTGTAAGCTTGTGGTGTTAATCTTGACTTCATTACAATTAAAGTTTTGTAATAGCATGATTTTTCACAGTAGTAATTTGAAAAACATGGGAATTTTAAAATCCCATGGGATAATGCATTTTCCCATGGGATATCACCGTTTCCCATAGGACTTTCATGGGGGGGG
>MJUU01065452.1:15270-54867 GCA_002080025.1 Modiolus philippinarum | reverse complement strand
TTTCTCAATTCTTATGAGGCTGAATTCAATGAAGGGCTTCTTCAAAATAAAGACAAAAAACTGGCCCAGTCCTTTAATTTTAGCTTCCGTTATATAGATGATATTTTATCACTAAACAACCCTCACTTTGGTGATTTTCTTCATCTTATTTATCCAAAAGAGCTTGAAATTAAGGATACTACAGATACTTCCACATCGGCTTCGTTCCTTGACCTTCATCTTGAAATTGACAACAGAGGTACAATACAAACTAGCCTGTATGACAAACGCGATGACTTCACTTTTCCAATAGTCAACTTCCCTTTTCTTTGTAGCAACATTCCAAAAGCACCAGCATATGGAGTTTACATCTCACAACTCATTCACTACTCAAGGGCTTGTGTTCGTTACAGTGACTTCCTTGATAGAGCTCAGTTGCTTACAAATAGACTACTTAAGCAAGGGTACGTTACCAAAAACTTAAAGTCATCACTACAGAAGTTTTACGGTCGACATCACGATCTTGTGGATCGCTATGGGATATCTGTTTCCCAGATGACAACAGATCTTTCCCTCTGCAACTAAAGTTTGTTTTTCCTCTATCGGATTTGACTTTACTACCGGATTTGACATGTTCAACACGGCGGGTGTCTTATAAGAAGCAGGAGATGCTTACTCTACCGGTACACCTGATCTCACCCATGGTTTTTATTGGGTCCGTGTTGTTCATCTGTATGTGTGTCTTCATTTTTCTTTTTTGTCCCGTACTTAAGAGGTGTCCTTGTTTCTTAGTGTTTCCGATGTTGCCATTGTCCATGGATTGTTCGTTCTTTTGATTGACTAGACCGAATTATCTGTCGTTTACAAAGCTACTTCATCTATGTTCATCTTTTACTGATCTGACTTTTTGAAAATAAAAAATAAAAATAAAAAGTCAGATCAGTAAAAGATGAACATAGATGATAAAAGTAGCTTTGTAAACGACAGATAATTCGGTCTACACGATGGAATTCAATCAATTTATTATAAATACACAAATTTTGACCTTTTTACATGTTAATAGCTAAAATTGATCGATTTTTACAAGGTCTTATGTATGGATCCCGGATCCCGATACTGAAAATCCCGAAATCCCGAGCTTAAATAACAGACATCCCGGCGTCCCGACATATTTTTTTCCCGGAATCCCGAACTTAAATTTTTCAAATCCCGTTTCCCGAGCTAAAAAATGGCAAATCCCGGTGTCCCGAAAAAGGTCCTCCCCCCTTTCATTATTTCTATGGGATTTCATAAAAATCCCATGTAATATTTCAAAATCCCATGGGAAATAGTGAAACCCCATGGGAAAAAGCATTTTCCCATGAGATTATGAAATTCCCATGTTTTTAAAACCGCGATTGTGTAAACCCCGGGTATGTAAGTGTGCTAACATATCAAATTACACTGAATATGATTTTTGTAAGTCCCATGAAATTCCGCACATTTTGGTCCGACTCAGTATCTCAAAAAAAAAATGGCGGCACCAGACTGAGTTTACAGTTTCACTAAGGAACTTTAATTAAAAATACAATTTCTCAGTATATTTTATTTTTTCATGGTAACTGGCTAGACACTGTATATGTCGTGGATAGTAAATAAACTCCCTGGCCAAGACTTTCTGTTACGTAACTTCTCCGCCGGTCAATACACAAAGACCTGATAGGACCTTGATCTCATGCCAATGAACTTTTGACCTCGGGATTGTTGAACCCCAAAACAAACTGCTGTGCCTAGGCACTGCGCCCCTATCCAACCCAATAAATAGATTGTGGCTTACTATTTTTATGTTTTCTGTAATATTCAATGTATAAAATTATGTAACTAGCACTACCGGTAAAAAACAAATGATATAACAAGAAAAAATTTGCGCAAAGGATTGTGGGTAAACCTGTTATTAGGTAAAATTCGTAAACTAGGGCACGTTACCTTCTTGTTTACAAATCTCCTCGCTGGCACCATTTCTGGTGAATTCACCAGTATGGACCATTCCGAGATGGGTAAGAAGTAATTAATAGCAATGTCTTATTTATAGCAAGTTCTTTTCATCGATGTATTCATAATTTTGCGTGGGATGCATCTCTGAAAAATCAACATGTTGTGTATTGATCCGCCATCTTGTAATTTTGGGGTTGAACGTACTGAACGGCAAGTTCATATAGGGGAAGTTACATGTACTTTGTCATTTTCTTTAATAACAATGGGTAGATTTTAAGTCTGTACGGTAAGTTTTGAGAATGAATACTGTTTTTTTGCGTCAGCCTAATTATTATTTTATATAAATTTATGCAATACTTTTTTTCTTGGCAACAGTCTTTAAAAAATCCGTGCATGTTTGAATATGCAGAAAAATACACATCTAAAGAATATGCAGTTTTCCTAGATCTGTTGCCTTTTTTATTGTTAAAGCCCACAAAGTCAAAGAGTTGTCAAGGAGGATTAATTCCTTCTTTCTACAGGTTGGGGAAAATCCCCCATTTTGGGGTATAATATACCCCCGGAATATACCCCAAACAGGGTATATATTTTCAGTGATAAAATCACTAATTGACCCATTTCGAGTTTACGGAGATACCTCCCCTGATTAAAAAATAAGCGGCTATCGAGAGTAACTTTTAACATAGAATATAACGGGAAGGTTGCAGAAAAAATGCTATAACTTCGGTTTGGGGAAGGTCTGGATCAAATCACTTGGGTATGATGTTGATACAACCCCAGAGTACAATCTAACATACTTTTATTGACGCTCACCTTGACAGGTAAGCTATTCTTAAAGGTAAATGTTTATTGCATTTGGAGATAACAGGATGTGACGGTGAGTTAATCAACATCTGTACGAGAGCCACAACAGTAGTTGATAAATAACCAAGGTTGATATTATACAAACTATAAATACATTAGAATGTCTAAAAAGTGAAGAAGAAAAAATAAACCAGTAAGGGAATACACAACAAAAAGACAATTAGATTAGTGAGAGTGATTGAAAAGGACGATTGGACCTGGTACTTAAAAAACATAAAAAATGCAATGAATAAAAAAGCAAAAAATAAAAATCATGAAAAGAATGAAAAAGATTATAAAACTGAGGTAGTAAACATGACCCGATGAATCAAATAGAATGTATCCCAAAGCAATACACACAAAAAGTCAGCTGCATGATAAAAGGTACATTAATGTACACAAAGAACATCGATGCACACAAGGTATTCGACAGACAATCATTTAAAATTTAAAAACATATACTTTTATAGTTTTTACCAAATTATTCGAAAATTTCATGTATTCTGCGTGAAAACAATACACAAGAATGCAAAGCCGGTCAAAATCTAGGAAAGAAATTACATACAGTATTTCTCAAGAGTGTCACGATTTTATATTTTTTTTAACATAAGAATAAAAGTCCTCTTATGTTGTATTGTTTTGTTGTCTTGTTTAAACTTTAGTTACATTTTATTGTGAACCATCACAATTTCAAGTGTGACACCTTTGCAGTTTATCGTAGTTTGCTAGCTTCTGCATGGTATACCATTTTATATCGTGTCAACCTGTGTACTGGTTTGAGATATGCACATGGAGATATCGGATTATGTTCTAGAAAATTAACATTTGACATTGTTTGATTATTTTGCCCTTTTTGAATACATTGTTTATTTGAAGTGCTTTTTAAATACTGTTTTTTTTGTTGTTTTTTTTAATTTCTATCTCAGCTATTTCGTTTTTGCTTGTGTATTGGTCCTTTTCATTTCACTATTCATTTAAGGCATATCTGTAACATTGTTTTAAGTTGTAAAATTAAATTTTATTGATTTAAAGTTTTATTTTTCATTTTTTTCTTGTTTTGTTTGTAAGTTATTTTTTTTAGTTGGAATTTTTCTGTTTGTGTTTTAAAGAAAAAGTCTATTATATCTGTCCTTTTCAGTGCCTTTTTCACTGTACCGTTTTATTGTGTATTCCCTTACTGGTTTCATTTATATTTATTTGCTGGACATTCTCATATATTCATAGTTTGTATAATATTAATCTTTGACTATTTTTAACTACTTTTTGTGGCTTTCCAACAGATGTTTTTTAATTCACCGTCACATCCTGTTAATTCCAAGTGCAATCAACATCTACCTGTAGCTTACCTGTAAAGGTGAGCGTCATGAAAAGTGTGTTGCATTATACCCTGAGGCTGTATCAACATCATATCCAAAAGATTTGACCCAGACTTTCTCCAAACCGAAGTTATAGCATTTTTTCTACAACCCTCACATTATATTTAAGAATTGAATGCATTATTTTGAGGTTTCATTGGGGTATGAAAGTGTTGACCGAAGCACTTTTTTAATGAAACGCTATTGCGCTTCATGTTGAAAATGTGCGCCCAGTCAACATTTTCATAATCCCTATGAAACTTCAAAATAATGCATTCAATTCTTATAATTACATTTTAACCGAAATGTAAGAAAACACAATTTCTTTATAGGAAAGTACATCATGTACATTAGGATTCTATTTTTAAAAATTAATCCGCCATGTGAACATGTGATCAAATGAGTTTCATGGGAATTGCAACTTCACATTGATATGCCACGTGATTGGTGTTCACCTATCAAATTGAGGGAATTCTAATGAATATGCATGAAATGTAATTATTCTATGTTAAAAATAATTCTTGATAGCCGCTTATTTTTAATCAGTGGAGGTAACTCCGGAAACTTGAAACTCGTCAATTTCTGAATCACGACTTTTAACTCAAAAGGGCATCAGTTTATATCAATACCAACAATTTTTCAAAAGAAAATATGTAGCTTTTATTAACACAGCAAAAGTAAATGGCCTATGAAATTTGCATTTTACATAGGCACATAACTTTCTGAAAACTGAAAATTTGAAAGTACAATGAACTGCGTTCAAGTTTAGCGTTGACACGTTTGGCACAAACACGTAAACAACTTATTCACGTGCTCAATAAAACTCGAAGTTGTTACAATCATTTTCATTAGTAGCAAAATATGTATATTATCTGACCATAGCAATGACCAAATAAGGACAGTCTGTGCCAAAAACTTTTTCATTCACTAGCCCGAAGGGGCTACAGTACAGCCAGAGACTTGCCATGATAAATCACTGTGATAGACATATCACTCTAAATTTTCAAATGACTATATCTTTTTTCCTGATTGATTTATCCACTTAATTTCTTTAGCTTATCAAGTAGTAGACTGTATCACTCTAAGTGCAAAAGAAATTATGTATGCAACTCCAACAGGAAATAAAATATACACATTTCACTAAGCAGAGTGATACGTCTATCACAGTGATTTATCACGGTAAGTCTCTGGCTGTACTGTAGTAAGGTCCTGTGTTGTACTAGCCCGAACTCAATTTAACTAGCCCTTATAGAAGATTCTTTGTTATTAAGGTACAATTTAAACTAGCCCACCGGGCTAGTGACTTCAAATTTTTACTAGCCCGAGACTGATTTTAATAGTCTCGGGCATAGGGCTAGTGGCTAAAGGCAGACTGTAAGGAAATGGAATTTATGTTTTACTACCAATAGTAAATCAATAGCACATGAAATACTACCATATAAATTAATCAATACAAATGGAAGAATGGTGGTAAAAAAAATTGCTAGAAAGAGAATCAACTGATATATATTGGCTGATTCATGGTTTTGACAGTCAGAGATCCAACTGGATAAAGTGAAATCATTTCACTTACTAAAGTCAATTTTATTCACCTGAAGCAGTAAAAATTATGTTTACCTCTACAAGTAAAAACTTTTTACTTATACAAGTAAGCTTTGAAATATGCAGTAAATTTATTCCAAAACAGGCTTTCCCTATTACAGGCTCACTATTCACCCTATCAGACCACATGAAACCAAATTACAAGCATCATCATGTGATAAATCTTGATGTGATAATGATGCAAGTTGTAGACCACTTAATTCAATATTAACAGCTGTTAAAAGTCCCAAAGGACTAATCTTTGGCTAGCTTGCGCCTCAAGAAAAACATTGTGCCCCTAATCAATTTTTACTTAAAAGATAAGATAAGAAATGAAACTTTCATAAAAAATTATTAATTATGCTATGAAAATTTATATAATGAGACACTGAAGGGAGAAAACCTCTGCATTTTATCTAAATTTACTTGTACAAGTAAATAAATTTTATCCTGATTTTATTTACTTCTTTAAGTAAAAATAATTAACCTAAGCTGGTGAAAAGTTTTTACTTTATGCAGTGGGATCCCTGACTGTTTGAGGGTAAATCCCTTTTTATTCATTTCTTGCAGAAATTTGTTAAAATTTCTTCTTCTTGAACTCAATTGCAACAACCACTTTTTTTTCTGGAACTGCCAATTTAATTAGAGTCTTATATGTAGTATTGAAAAACTTTTCCAACCGCATATTTTATAAACAAAATTCAAGCACCTGAATGGCACCACGGTAGGATTTTTAAATTTTCCGGGATCCTGATTCTGATCTAATTGGTCTCTGTTGCACTGATTGGTTTCTCTATGTGTGTTGTCTCTTTTAACTGCTCTGGTACTTGAAAGTTGATTGTGTCACGATCAGGATCTATACATTTAGATCGGCAGGACACGCTAACACCTGGAAGCCCCCTGTCTCCACAATGTAATTTCCAAGATCAGGGATTCCTGAAAGCTATCTATATAATTTTCATTGTATAAAGAAATTGATTAGGTCGACAGATTTACATGACAGCATCGTGCATATTTGGTTACTTTAAATTTGAATCGGCGTTCTCCCCAGAAATTTTAATGTGTGTACATGTTAAGTTCTCCCCAGGTCTTTAAACATTGGTATGTTCTAGATCTTGGCCTTGAGACTATTCTCCTAGAACTTTTTTCTTTCCCCTTTGCTTTGATTTATATCTATGCTTCCCAATAGGTATATATTTTCTCTAATTTCTAGCAAATTTAAACACCACCTGATAGATTAGTTATCGAAATAATAATCAACATGTGTGTAAACTTTATCTCAGTTGGCAATTGGTCAATCATGTAAATGTCTCGTGTCACTTTCTAGAAATAGTGGAACTGTATTTTAACCAAATAAACACCTGCATCATTGTCTAGGGAAATGGTTTTTGCATTTTTATGACTAAAATAACTCAATTTATTGATTATGTGACATTTTTATCAAAAATATTACACTCAACATTCCTTTCAATAAAAGGCGCCAATGCTCTGCACACTTCAAAAGAAAAGGGAGACTTGAAGTCTCCCTCAGGGTACACATGGTACAGATAGGGAGACTTCAGGTCATGACAAGGAGATTTGTTTATGCGTATACGGCTATCTACAACTAATTCTGAGTTTTCTCATGGGCATATCAAATACTCAACAATTGATATTTAAAGATCTACAATGTAGATTATTAAAGAAAAGTCTTATTTTAGCTGTATCAATTTTATATTCCTTTTCCCCCCAAAAGCTCCTACATTTAGGTTACATTTACATAGCATAAATGTTCTTTTATTAATCCCCCAGTAAATGGGTAGTGTATCCCTTAGTTGCTCCAAGAGACTGTTGCTAAACATGAAAGGGATATACATATTCAAATTTCAGATTGTTTACGTTTTTGGAATCTATAAATAGACCACTTCTGGTATAAGATCTGTAGTTGAAACATAAATATTTAGGGCAATTTCCAATGAATTTTTTAATAAATGTACACTACAAAGTCAGTTAATCATGATTTTAAACATGTTAAAACCATGAGATGATATAAACAACATTTGAGCTGTATAGAAGTAGAAATCTTGTCTATTTACTTCCCTTGTTACCAGAAATAGAAAAGACTAGAATTAGAAGTGTCAAAATATGCCCAGCGACTTTTTCAAGTCCTTGGGCGACTTAAAATCGCTTTTGGGAGCATCTTTAGGCGACTTAAAGCAAAACAGGGCAACTTAATTGCCCTAATCGCCTAGTTTGGTGAGCCCTGGACGCAATGATACACATAGCAACGATGATGGCAACAAAATGGTGGCATATTTGAGACCTGAGACTAAGTTCAAATAAATTGAGTTGGAATTACAGAAACAATCTCTAACATTGTTTTCTGGTTTATTATGATAATTTCTCACATCTCGATAGTTAAATTTTCACTTTAAAAGTTCTCGATAAACCTCGAACTTTAAAATGTGAAAATTTAACTACATGTATCTCGATGTGAGAAATATACGTAAATATAGAATAATGGTAGTTTTGAAGGTTGAGACAGAAAATATCATGGTATCACGGCGAGTCCGATAGGACGAGCTGTGATACTAGTGATATTTTCTGTCGAGACAATCAAAACTACCATTATTGTTTTTATCGGCAACATCATAAGAGTCATGATGTCATATTTGTGACGTCATTGCCTGATATTTTCTTGTATCAGGTCAGTACGGAGATACTGACAATTTTCAGTCAGTAAGATCAAAGAGAAAAATGTACATATTGCTGATGATAACTAGAAACACTAACTTTTCTCACATGACAATTTGTAACACATGGCAGATTTTACAGTCTGTATACTTTATAACAACTATGGCCTGATTTAAATAAAAATAAATAAATTTGGTTCAAAAATATTTAGTTAGCGACA
Organism: Modiolus philippinarum; assembly: GCA_002080025.1. Lineage (NCBI taxonomy): Eukaryota > Metazoa > Mollusca > Bivalvia > Mytilida > Modiolidae > Modiolus > Modiolus philippinarum. The sequence goes on along the minus strand of MJUU01065452.1, from coordinate 46,242 downwards.
GGCACCAACATTTTCACTTTTGATATGGGACTTCAGATCTTTGCATTTCTGAGAGTTCACTTGTATGCAGCAATTTTGTGAAAAGAAGTTTGAAAAGTACATGAAGTATGCATATAAAGAAAATGAAAAAGTAATATGCAACATTCTTCTGTGATTTTATCTCCTAAAAAAATCAATTTAACATCAAGGACACAAGATTCGCATATTTTGGAACCTAAAGTTTATTTTAGCAAAATTATACAAATCATAGAAAATTTTAAGTGTCTGAACCAAAATGCATCGAAATCACAATATTCAACTACTCTTTTTCAGCAAATAATATTTCAGGTGTTTACAAAATTTTGCATCAAAGTTCGTCGAGTGTTGCAAACATAATTAAGACAGAAATCAATAACATTTACTTTAGGACATTATAACGTTAGAAACAAAACATTTTAGGTACATAAAACCTTTTTATTCTTATCTTGTTTCCAGCAGTTTGTGTTCTCTTTTTTGTATTCCCGTCCAAATTTATATTTATAGATTAGAAATACAGTAGAACTTCGATGGCTCGAACTGCAGTAACTCAAACGCCATGGATGCCTCGAACCCTTTTTGTGGTCCCTTGGTTCAAATTTTAACATGGTTGGACCTTGATATCTCGAACACTCCTTTGGCTCGAACTGTTTTCATCGGTCCCTTGGGTATTCGAGCCATCAAAGTTCGACTGTCTAAGCAGACAAGAAAGGAAAGAAACTAAATAACAGCTCTTTGAATGATGATTTCAAAGATTTTATTTTCAGTACTTCAAACATATAGCATAAAAATGTGGTTTTAAGCTGGTTTATATAAAAAAGCCAAAAACGTGTTTTAAGTGATTATCAAATGACTGCCAGTGTGCTTGAAAAAATTGAATTGTTCATTGTTTCGTTTGGATGTTAAATGTTGTTTTAAAGTAAGTGTGTTGTGACATTAACTTTTATATTCTCCACAAATAAATATGCATGTGGTTATATATCTCAAAGGTGAGAGATTTCCGCTTTGTTGACTACATGTACATGAATACATGTAGGAAGTCTTGATAAAAAAAATTTGAATATACGGGAAAGTTAGGATGATGGTAATCATTTCAAGTAAAAAAATTAAAACTTCCATTTCTCACGGAGTTTTCCTTTGTGATGTCAAATAGATCACAACATTGAATTGGAGACTACCGGTGTAAGGTAATATCACGAGACAATGTTTTCGATGAGCTGTAATTGTTTGCTTCATTTTAACTTTCAAAAATTACCCAGATTTATTTACATATTTAAAAATACAAATGTTAGTGCAAGTCCTCAGAAACAAACAGACTGAGGTTGACAGAATTTCACAAAAACTTGAGTAGCCACAGGTATTAGAAAAATTGTTCATACTTTGTGGATCTATACTTGTACTGTAGATTTTATCCATAGCATTAGTCTATTTTGAAGGGTTTAGGGTACATTTACATGTACGCTTCCTTGCAATCCTGTCTATCTTGAATTGTGTTAATATAGCTACAGGCATACCTGATGTATTTTCAGATTCACTTGACAGTAATGTTGGTAGTTCCGTGGGTATGACAACTGGTGGAATGAGTATTAGTGGACAAATGTCAGCGCTCAACTCAATGGCAGGAATGGATTCTCCGCCCGATATCAAGCCCGACATTGGATCCTTACAGATGCCTCCAACTCACAACTTCTTCAGTGGATTTCCACCCGGTTTACAAATGTCTATGCCTCAATCACAACCTTCACCAGGATCGGCACCGATGCAGTCTCCTGGTTTGCTTTCACCATCGTCATCGGTTACCTCACCCTCATCTATGATGTCTGTCGGTTCACCAGGCTCAATTGGATCACCACCAAATGCATTTTCAACAAAACATATTTGTGCCATTTGTGGGGATAGAGCCTCAGGGAAGCATTATGGAGTTTATAGGTATGTTTTATACTTAAAGATTAAAGAACTTAAAGAACTTTTAAGTTATGCAGAAAAAGATTATGCATCTGCAATTTAAAGTTTGGGCAGATAGTCTTACCTTTGTCAATCCACATGGGCTGGTAACATACGGTATTCATAGACCTGCATCGGGCCCGTTCTATCAATATCGTATGTTACCGGCCCCTATGTCATGTATGTGTCGATCATTCTGTCATTGAACATTCAACAACAATAAGTGTTGGAAATGTTTTGCAAGACTACTTGCTTAATATTACTTGTATTAAGGTATGTTGGTTTGCCTGGATAAGTTACAGATCCAGTTGGAGTTTCAACAAGCTAGGTTCATTACTTTTTGTAGGTAGGAGTTTAACCATGCAGACTTTAACTGAATGTATGATTTTAGAATTGACGAAATTGACAGCACCCAAACAATGTTGAGGAAATACTTTCAAATTCTATTTTTTTCCATTTTTCAAGCAAAAATGTTCTTTCTATTTGTGGCGAATGAAACTTGTGAAACAATGTGGCTTATTATAATTTGCACCAATTAGCCACTTTGGCTAATGGAAATTTTAGCCTACTGCTAACACAGTGATCCCCCATTGTCCTGATACTGATTTTGCTGTTAGTATGGTGCATGCATTTCCAGGTATTAAATCTGGAGCAAAATGTACCTGGAAGTCGAAAAGAAAACTGATTGACTATGTTAGCTCATGTTAGGAAAAGATAACATTTTCTAGAAAGGGCTGTTACACCACAAATTTGAATTTCTCACCCTGATGATGACTCTTGTTATATTCAGACCTTTTTCTTCAGCTGTGAAGGTTGTAAAGGATTTTTCAAAAGAACAGTGAGAAAGGATTTGACATATGCCTGCCGAGATGATAGAAACTGCATCATCGACAAGCGACAACGAAACAGATGCCAGTATTGTCGCTACATGAAATGTCTGACGATGGGAATGAAAAGAGAAGGTAAGGGTTAAAAGTCTTTTTGTTTTTACAGCTTAATAACTGTTCTATGGCTGCAATTTTTTTCTTTTATTTATCATTTTCTTCAAAATTTGCATTATTTTTCATCATGAATGAAAAACATTGCCCATCTGCCCTTTATTTTTCAAAAGTATACTATAGGAATTTTTATACCCTCCACAAACAAAGTCTGACATGAATGAGATACTTTGTCAGCATATGCCCTTCTAAATGGGTAGTTGGATTTTAATGAAATTTTGCATAATTGATTTATAAAACCTGAAGATGTGCAAGAGGTTGATTGGTTGCTGTCCCAAATTTTGAAGGGGAGATAATGTAACTTTGTTGATTTGCTGAAAAAAAGCGGGGCAGGTATATAATTGTATTGTACTTGTATTTCAATGTATTGTGTGAACAAGTTTGCTGTGTCCACACATGTATTGAGTCCACACACCATGCATACATTAAATTTTGCCTTATGTTATTGATTCAGGGTTCATTGAGCTGGGGTATAATTGGCTACCATTGGGCCCTCCTCTAGTTGTGTCGCCTGCTGTAAGCAGAGTCGACACATAGGGATTACTATGTTGTCTTACGTCGTCGTCCTGCGTCGTCTGTCAGTTTTTGAATCCGCAACTCCTTCAAAACTACTAGTCCGATTCCAACCAAACTTTCAGGATATGTCGTTCACTTGGCTTAGTTGTGCACCTGATACTTAGAATTTTGATTTTACAGATTTAAGAGGTTCACGGAGCCAAATTGCTCATTTGTGGGTCTGTTGATTTTTGAATCCGCAACTCCTTCAAAACTGCTGGTCCAATTCCAACCAAACTTTCAGGATATGTTGTTCACACAGTGTAGTTGTGCACCTGATGCTTAGAATTTTGATTTTTACAGATTTTAGAGGTTCACAGAGCCAAAATTGCTCATTTGTGAGTCTGTTGGTTTTTGAATTCGCAACTCCTTAAAAACTGCTATTCCAATTCCAACCAAACTTTCAGGATATGTTGTTCACATGGTGTAGATGTGCACCTGATACTCAGAAATTTGATTTTACAGATTTTAGAGGTTCATGGAGTCAAATTGCTCATTTGTGAGTATTGTCAGTTTTTGAATCCACAACTCCTTCTAAACTGCAAGTCCGATTCGAACTTAACTTTCAGGATATGTTGTTTAACTGATGTAGTTATGCATCTGATACTTAAAATTTAGATTTTACAGATTAAGAGGTTCACAGAGCCAAAATTGCTCATTTGCTAATCTGGTTTGTTCATCTGCAACTCCATCACAACTATAAGTCAGATTCCGACCAAACTTGCAGAATATGTTGTTCACCTGATCTTGTTGTGCATCTGATATGTAAAATTTTGATTTTACAGATTTTAGAGGTTCACTGAGCCAAAATAGCTCATTTGTTAATTTAGTTTGTTAATCTTCGACTCCTTCGCAAATGTCTGTCAGAAATTCAGAATCCAACCAAACTTCCAGTATATGTTGTTTATCAGGTCTAGTTATGCATATATATAATTAAAATTTTGTTTTTTTACAGATTTAAGAGGTTGTTAATCTGGAAGTCATATTCTAAATTAATTTGCAGAATATGTTTTTTCCTAATCTAGCCATGCACATGATACTTGAAATTAATTTTACGGATTTCAGAGGTTCACTTGACCAAAAATGGCTCTCCTGTAGTGCAGGCGACACAAGTGTTCCATGGAACACCCATCAATTTTTTTTTAACAAGCTTGCTTGGTGTAAAAAAAAGATAAATATTTTTATCTTGAACCAAAAATGAAGAGTTTTTTTATTAGTGCAGATAAATCTGCCTGTTGGTTATTTCCTGATGACCAACATGACCCCAGAATTGTTTATTCTCTTTTGAGAAAACTTGTTATGACCTTTTGGGAACCTAAATTGGAGGGTAAAGTTAATAATTGTCCTAAATTTAAATGATTTTCAAATTAATTGTGAATGGGTCCAATATTTGGCCATGAGGGGAGGTTGTAAAATCCCTGTGATTAAGATAAGTTTCAAAAATCGTTAAGTTTCTTGTGGTTTCTATAGTTTTAAAGTAAACAATTAACACCTTAATATCGTCTGTGTACCAAAGTGTTAATAATACGTTTATGTTAAAAAAAGTGTAAAAATAATATATCTATGTTGTGTAAAATATTATCTATAGAGGACGTGAATTGTATTGTCCTGGCTTATAAAAGTTATGTATACATGTACGAGGCCTATGGTATTCTTTACAGAGGTATTTTACGAATCGACAATGTATGAAGCAAGTATGTATGAACTTGTGTTTGCAGAATTGTAATGAAATAAATATATTTGTATATATTGATTAAAGAGAAGATTTGACAAGGACAGTAACTTGACATGTTCAGGACAAAAATTACAGTGTAGCCATTTTCACGGCTTTCAAAAGTAGTTTTCAGCAGAATTCTGTGGTCTATATTATTTACAGCTGACCTGAACTCCTGATTTATGCAAACTCATTTTGTTACAACATTAGGTTCTTGAATTATTGAGGAAGCAAATAATGTTTTCAGTAATATTAAGACTGCTTTCTCCAATACTTAGCATGTTAACCCAGTTGGTTAAAAATACGTATAATATTTAATCCACACATTGGTTAAAATTCTGTGTGATGTTTCCCGCAATGTTTCACTTTATTCATAAAGTCTTTTGTGATGTCATCGTTACTACACTTTCAGATAGCGCGGCAAACATTGACAACTGCGTGCTGAACCATTGAATATGCACAGTGACACAGTAAAAGTCATTGGAGAAACAATATATCCTTCCGTTTGCTTGTGGATTACGATATTTCTCCATTCTTGATAGTTAAATTTCTGATTTTAACTATCTCGAACTGGAGAAATATCGTAATCCACTTGATCCAGAAGGATATACTATATTTCTCATTAAAAATTGCCACCATAGGGTGGATAATTTCGTCACTTTCTCATTAAAAATTGCCACCGTATAGTGGGTAATTTCTCTCGAGGTTCTGATTTTTGCTATAATTTTAGGAGGTTTATGCATGTTATGGGAGCACAAAATAAATACTTTGAAATTGAAGTGATTAGCAATCTATGTATGTTTGTTTTGAAAAATTCCACCAAAAAAAATATAAATAAAAATAGAAAAAGTCAAGTAAAAAATGTGATTTTCATGTATATTAGTTAACTTGTTTTCCTGGTAAAGTACAGTTGTAAACCTAGTCAAATCTTCTCATTGTTTTTCAAGAACAATTTTTCAGAATTTTTATTGTTTCAATTCTACATTTATATGTTTTACAGTTTCTCTTTTACACTGTATCATGTGTATATAGAAAAATCCAGTACAAAATTTTACTTGAACGTTTGATTTGAAAAGACCTGTCCATTTGCATCTTTTTATTGAAAAATTAAATAAATTATTTTAAGTATTTATGTTGCAATCCAAGATTTGAATTACACGTATTAGTAAGCTGATAAAAACTAAGGACTACCTATGTACTTAAGTCCATAAAAATAAAAATGTTCTATGCAGATTATCATGATTATTATTGAGCATACAGTATTGATGCAGTAAATTATACAGTAACTTTACTATAAATTTCCCCAGTTTTTTTAGGGAAAGAAAAATTTCAGTCACCTGATTAACTCTATTTTTGAGCAATCCTATTTGTTTAAGCATGTTTAACACCAAATCTTACAAATGTCTTAATTGGTCCTTTAAAAACCAATTATTCAGTTTAGTTCTAAAATCTTTCCGATGGCATCATCTCAAAGCCAATAATTATGAACAATGGCAATGATTGTGTTTCCAGTTGGAGACTTTCTTAAACTGAATTGTATCGGAGAAAGAATGATAAAATTCTGGATTTACCAAAACAGTAAAACTTCGATGGCTCGAACTGCAATAACTCGAACACCATGGATGCCTCGAACCATTTTTGTGGACCCTTTGCTCAAGTTTAAACATAGTTCGACTTCACATCTCGAACACCCCTTTGGCTCGAACTGTTTTCATCGGTCCCTTGGGTGTTCGAGCCATCGATGTCCTGCTGTATATGATTTTCATAAAGGAAAAAATATTTTTGAACTGAGATGGCTCAAACAATTCAGGGAACCATGAAAACAGTTTGAACTAGACAGCTGTATGCGCTGTCGAGGTCAAGATGTACTTATTGTGTCGCCTGCGTTTACGCAGTGGCGACATATTGGGATCACTATCCGTCGTCTTGTGTCGGCGTCGGCGTCACAAAAATTTCTGTCACATTTTTCTCAGGAACCATGTATCTGAGCCTTCTGCAATTTGGCATGGAGTATCAGTATGGGGACCTACATGTATACCATGTAAGAGAGTTTCGGATCTCTCGCATGCCCACTTCCTGTTTGACCGAACTTAGAATATTTTTTGTGTTATAATGCAAGCGACACATGTCTTCCGTGTAAGACTTACTACTAAGTATTCAAACAAAGGGTAAAAAAAGGGTTCTCAACAATTAGCAAAGAATTCCGCTCAAACCGGTGCTAGGGGCCGTCTTGAACTTACTATGAGGTATGAGCAAAGCTCATTGTTGAAGGCCTCATGGTGACTTCAGGATGAAGAACAGCAATAAAAGTGTTGTTCCTTTGCTTGTTTTTTTTTACCATGTATTTGTAGAGACTTTGTCACATGTGCATTTTACTCCATATCCTTTCATTCACCATTCCAGTTATTGCAGTTCGAGTCATCGAAGTTCAACCAATCCTGACATACCAACTTTTTTTTCAGCAGTCTACAACAAACACACATCTTTATTCCCCTGGGATTAAAAGTCGGGGGCATATTGTTTTACCCTTGTCTGTCCGTTTTGTCCATCCGTACGAATAAAACCACAATTCTTGATGTTTTTCAAAAACTTTGCAAGCAAATTTAAGTAACTTCAAAGGAATCTAACTTACAATGAGTACTAGTAGATGTGCAAACACACATCATTTTGAATTTTCAAAATGGCTGCCGTTGCCATGGAAACTGAGAAAATGCGATAAAATTCAATGTGTCTCAAATTGGATGAAACCTTACTGGGAGGTTATCTAGCACCCATAGAAATAATTTTTGGGCTCAGAATTCTCAACATGGCCGCCATTGCTGTGGAAACTGAAAAAAGGTTGGAAAATTAAAAATGCCTCAGTTTGGATGAATCTTTACAGAAAGATTGCCTACCACCAATAGAAATCCAAATGGAAATATGGTTGCTGATTGAAAGGGAGATAATTCAACTGTATATTTTCTGGAAAAAACAGGAGGTTTTTCATCATTTCCATACTTGTACTGTTATCACACTTGAATTGTGTCCACACCTGTACTATGTCCACACCCATATTGTATCCACACTCACTTAAAGTTGCACTTTATACCTTATTGATTCATGGTTCAGTAAGCAGGGGCATAATTGGTTGCCATTCGGCAACAGCTCTTGTTTTTGTCTGAACTCATTGAATGCCATCTTCGTGTATAATTGTAAGCCAAAATCCAGTTTTGGTGCTGACCGTGCAAGAGACAAGTGTCAGCAGGTCAGAAACCTAGTCGTCATGAAATAGATTTGAAATTTGGTGGACATTCCGTTTGGCAGTCCTTTATGGCTATCAGACAAACAAAAGATTCCATTAGTTCTGTATTTTGAGAGATTTCTTGAAAATCATCTTGTTTTTTTTCCTCATTTGGTTTATAAATACATATAACTTCCTGTTTTGAATGTTTTTCAACTGAATGGTAGTCAATTTTATCAATTTGACAGAAGATTTGTGACGTGCAGTGCAAACGATAACAAAGTAAAGCCTCAATTCTTCAGATGATTGTCATTTTTGCAGCATGAAACCTCACTCTAGTAGTTAAACTTGAGAACAATGTTTGACTTTCTGACCGAAACTTTATGATTTTTTACTGGCCTTCTACCAAGATGTCCATTTTGTCTGCCTGACAGACGCATTTAGTAAATAGAAAAATATGAAAGGATATGGAGTGAATGTACATGTGACAAAATCGCACACGATACATAGAAAACTCCAGTTTTATCAAGGACAGGGCTTTTATTCCTGTCTATATCTTAATTTTGCCTGAGGGTCTTCAACCAGAGGTGAACAATTTTCACCCCCTCAAGCGAGATCAAGAAGGCCCAAGCCGGAAACCAAAGTTTTCTTGCCAATTAACCATGAATTCCTTCAAGGGAAAACTTTTTTTTTTAGATTTGTATTTTGCAGGTCCTGTTTTATAGATTAAATATATTTCAGTGGTAATATGATTAATTAAATGACATTATTGTTTACAGATGTGAAAAGTGTACCTCCGGCAGATCACAGAGGATCCTCATGGGGTGGTAAATAGGACCAAACTATCAAATATTTCACACAAAAAGCATGATTTTTTTTTTATAAATAAATAGTATGGAGTATCTAAAATAGGAATGCCTTTCATGCAGTTTTAGCCTTGGCTTATGCTCTGCTCATGTTTCTTTAGGGATATAGTAATGATGTAAAAGTGCGATCAATTAGTTCATTTTACTTGAAACTATTTTGAGAAAAAAAAATAATATAAATTCCTGCTTGATTAAAAAAAAAAAACTGAACGTTTCCATGCCTAGAGTAGAAAATTTTTGTATTCATTATTACACATTATTTTATGCTTACATTGTTTTGGTTTTGAACGTCGAAAATGTGGTTGTTTTCCCCGATTACAAAGCTTAAGCATTTACTGTAAGCCCGGAAGTTTTCACGGTAAACTGACAGGATATTAGTTCGCCCAGTTTTGAATTCGTGCTGCCTATTCGTTGACCATTGACTTCAATAATACACAATTATATTCGTGCCGTTTTATTTTCGCGCTTCCATTCCATACACGAAAAATCGCGAATATTTCCTGGCTTACAGTATATCGGTTGAAATTTTCTGAGACCGAATACGAAAAAGACCATCAGCCTCAAGTTTTGAAACTAAAAGTTTTCTTTGCAACGATCTTTAAACGAGAATGGAAACTCACTGGCTTATAGTAGTACAACTGAAAAAAAAATTAAGAAAAAAGGGGGTGGGGCATAACAAAACAGTATCTGACATGATCCAACAACCTCGGCGCACAAGCAACATACTAGTATTCGTTTCCAAGCCATTTGTTTGAATAAGTAATGATAAAGTTGATCTATGGCACCCAAATTTTGATTCTTTGTACATGAAAACAAGAAGTTAGATACTCTATACTATTTCATAGATTTTCCTATGCAAAGCAAATCTCTTGTATATTTGCAATTTTAGAGATTATCGGCAAAAATTGGCCGCAAAGTATCGTGAAATATTTCATACCGCTAGTACATAGATATACTACACTTAGAATCTTTGGTAACCCTTTTACTTAAGATTTCATATAACACAACAATCAAAATCAATTCTTAATTTTCATTTTCCATCTTTTTCATTTGATATTCATTTCAGGTTTTTCTCTTCATCAGTAAAAGGGTTACCATGACAACTCAATCAGTGTCTCCTAATTTTGATTATCAAATGGTCGCCTATTTACCTCCCCTTTTGCAAGTCATGATGACATAAATATCAAAACATTTCTTATCATGCATTAATACTTAATGTTTTTCATTGTTGTATTTTTTTCTTTGAGTTTAATTAAGTTTTGCATTACTAAAGCTGGAAATATGATGATCGTTGACATTTTTTTATGTAACTCTATTAGCTTGACTTCATAGTAGTGATTTCAGCTTAACGCACATCTTAAATCAATGAAAAATGACATTTAAACTATTTTTTCTGCTTGAATATTGATTTTAATGCATTGAACATTTATAGCATTATATTCAAGGGCATTTACATCCTTGTGAAAAATCAGCTGAGAAAAAAGATTTTATTTAAAATAGATTTATTCAAAATTTTGTTGCTTAAAAATGTCATTTCTAAATCTGTTGTAGCCAGTGTGTATTGAATTGACAAAAAATGAATGCTATAAGACGGCTTTGATCATTTGGTTATGTGATCTTTGCACTTTAATAATGTAATGTAATGAGCCCAAAGCTATGTCTGTGCTATAAATGGAATATTTTTTAAATTCAACTAGATATTGGGTAGTGCTTCCTATTTGAGGTTCTCCTTTGCTGGAGGTAAAACAGAAGAATCATTCATTCGTGTTCAAAGTGGCTAACACTGCAAAAGATCACATAGTAAAAAGTTTTGTATTTTAACACCCCAAGAATAAAATCTAGATAATAATAATAATAAAGTTTTTTAATACTTTACAAAAACTAGATAATTTTTTTTTCTGAATCAAAAGTCTCGTTATACCAGGGTTATAGCAAGCTTTGATAATCAATTACAGGGTTCACTCTTTGTGAGGTCACTTTCCTATCCTCCTTCCTCAACTTAACATACATGACAAATTTGTCTTCAATTTATAACTACCTTATACGTAGTTTAGATCCTCCGTAACACTCAATTCTACATAGCTCTATGATTTTGACGATGTTGACTTTTTATACACTTTTGTGAAAATTTAATTGCTTTTGAAATGAAATTGTAGAAAATGATTGCATGGTAATTGATTAGCATGAGGCTTAGCTTGGATAGATTTCCTGAAGGCAGCTAGACACTGTAATTTACGGATCAAAGCTTGCTATATAGAGAAAATTGATCTATTATATACGTTTTGTATGATTGTTCTTTTTTTATGTGATTTAATGATTTTTTTTTTTCTGTGTTTAAATTTCATCAGTCTGTCATGTTAAAAGAATTCATAATCCTTCTGTGGAGTGTCAGGTGAAACAAAGGTCTAGCCCAAGAATTACAAAAAAAAAGGCAAAAACGATTTAATAATGGGTACACACACCACCAGTACTATTACCAAATATATCCAGCCACAACTTGATACTGAGCGCATTTGTTTCTAACACAAACGATACAAATGACAATGTGTGTAGTCGTTCAGCCTGTTTGTTTCTAACACAACAATGTGAATGATGCTGTTGTTTGAACTAACGATGGATGCGAGAAATCATCGATTTGTCGTTTGTCCCATTTTCTCACATTATGCGATGAATTTGTTTCTAACTCCATCGTTTAATTATCAACAACATGTATTTCACGCAGATCATTTATTGTGTTGCCTCCATTCACGCAGTGGCGACATATAGGGATCACTATCCGTCTTCTTGCATTGTCGGCGTTGTCATGGGCGTCACAAAAATTTGTGTCACAGTTTTCTCAGGAACCATGTTTCCCAGCCTTCTGTAATTTGGCATGGAGTATTAGTATGAGGACCTATAATGTGTAACAGAGTTTTGGATCTCTGGCATACCAACTTCCTGTTTGATGGAACTTACAATATTTTTTACGTAATTACGCAGGCTACACATGTCTTCCCTGGAAGACTTACTACTAAGTTTTGTAATATGTTCTGCTTGTTTACAAAAACTACTTATATTTATTTTTAAAAGGTTAATCGGGGTCACTATTTTTAAGCAAAGGACGCATTTGTTTCTATGACGCTTGTTTTTTGCTGAAGGATGATGAATGAGGCTTGTCGATTGCAGCAAACAAATGCACTCATTGTCACCAACCAGAATTCATTAAGACATAAATAAAGTCACCATACAAAATCCTGTAACATGTGTAAATACACAAAGTGACCACAAAAAAATCGTGTAATATATATTCAAGTCTTTGTTACAGACAGAAATCCCAAGATTTGCGACCTAAGAAAATAACGGCTTTTACATTATGTGCTTTTAAATCGTAATGAAGCATATTCTGATATTAGAAAATTAATATTGAGTAAACTTTTTGAAATAAATATGCAATTTTTTGTGAGATCCAAGATATTTGTCACTTGTCACAAATCAATTTTGAGATTTGGAACTTCACTACACAAATAAGTCAACTTATGAAGTATTAGTAGGTGTATCAAGAAGTCATTGTTTAGTCTTCTCTTGATTTGTGAAGAATCAGTCATGGAAGATCCATTTTGTCAAATAATTTCTTTTATTTGATGTTCTTGCTTTCTTATAGGACATTTACACATTATATTTCCCTTGTCTAAGTATACATGTTCCCGTTAATTGATTTTATAAGTGGTTTTGTCATTTTCATGTTTTCTTCATCTCGATTGATTATATTTGGTGTAGTTTTAACAGCATCTGTTTTTCTTTGTGTATAAACTATCAAATAAAAATCAATATATTGCTTAATATTTTTTATATGAAGTACAGTGAAACCACAATATTTTACTTAAGGGAGTACGAGTGTCAAAAATTTTGTAATTAGAATTGAAATTCTGACCTTTTGTTTTAAAGAACTTTGCAAATATAGCAAAATGAGCAAAAAATTTTGTATGTAAGAATTTTTTTAGATATAGGACATCAAAATTTTGGCGGGAAACAGTTCTCTCTTGAGTTTTCTTTCATTTTCTATTAGCTGTTTTTATGCCTTCAAATATATGAAAATATAATTGGAAGTTGATAAAATTTGGCATATTGTCTATTTTATGTATGTTAAAGTGACTTATGACCAAGAAAATATTATCCATGTGAAAAAAATAACCCTGTTTGAGTGGATAAAACCGGAGGATATTGAATGCTTCTGCAATCTGACACTCGTACTCCCTTAAATTTTTACATGGAGTATTAAAGTGAAAACACAATATTTTACTGAATATTTTTATATGAAGTACAGTGAAACCACAATATTTTATTTAATATTTTTATATGAAGTACAGTGAAACAACAATATCAGGGATGTGATTATTACACGAAATCACAGATTTCTGTGTATAGGGTTGTTTCTGAATTCGTTTTCATATATTATGTTCTACTTCTGATTTCTGGTTATTTTCATTTTTCCGGGGGACTTTCTGTAATCAAATCACATCCCTGCAATATATAACTTAATCATTTATATGAAGTACAATTAAACCACATTATATTTATTATAGTTTCTCTAATGATATGTCAAGTTTAAACCTGTTTCGACCCGTTAATAAATTTTCTTTATTCAACATATGTTGAATAAAACCCTGTGCTATTTCCCGCCAAATCTATTTATCTACCAGAGATAGTTAAATTTTAAAATTTTAAAATGCTCGGCAAGCCTTGCAATTAATATTTTAAAATTTAACTATCTCTAGTGGATAAAATATGGTAAATAACGGGATCTTGTGGTGTAATCTATATTTTGTTTATATGAAGTACAGTTAAACCACAATATATTACTTAATATTTTTATATGAAATACAGTGAAACCACAATATATTACTGAATATTTTCATATGAAGTAAAGTGATTAAGTTCAAAGAAACCTTTTTATATGAAAAATAGAGAAACCACAATATATTACTTTTTATCTGTTTGAAGTACAGTGAAATCACTCTAGACCTATCTCTTATAAACTGAATACCAGTACATTTGTGTACTTTAAATTTCTCTCAATTTTTTTTTCATTTCCTGACCTCTGGTCTTCGTTCTCACCTACTGCTGTCAAGAGAGAGAACAAGTCTCATGCAATTACTCCCTGAATTTATTAGGAGTTTACTGTATTTTACTTTGTTAGAGAAATAAATTGATTTTATTAAAATACATGTTCAAATGTTTTGATTAAGCTCATCATTGTTTGCTTTGGTTCACCTCACCTCACTGTGAGAAATTTCATAATCACACACTTGTAGTTGTAGATTCTGTTTCTAAATTATCTATAGAAATAAAAACCTTTCTATTCCAGACACCTGTCAAAATAGGACAAATTGTTTGGTGATCAGCTTAGAATTCTGTCTAAATGTTTCCTTGTAACTTTAAAACTGACTTATTTCAGACTAATCTTTCTCTTTTACAGCTGTCCAGGAAGAGAGACAGAGAAACAAAGAGAAAGGAGAAGGAGAAGTGGAGAGTACGAGTGGGGCTAACAATGACATGCCTGTGGAGAAGATATTAGAGGCAGAATTAGCTGTAGATCCAAACACTGATACATATATTGACACTCAGGTATAAAAAGGGTACAGGTGTCCTAAAATGCTAAGGGCTCTTCAAGAATTAATTATGGGGTTGGGGGTTGGAAGGCATTTTGATAAGAACACTTCATGCATGAATTTTAATTTGTTTTTTCTATGTGTTTCTACAGAGCAAGTCTCCAATATACCCACAATCCATCAAATTTTGATTAAAGTGCCTTTCGACCCCCAACACAATTATTTCTTGGAGCAGCCCTAATATATATATTGATAATTGTATATAAATATTATGCTTGCATCTTTAAATACATATAGAATAATGGAAGTTTTGATTTTGATACAAGAAATATTGGCGAACAATAATGGATAAGCCCCTTGTGGGGGAGTCCATATTGGAGCCAATATTTCTTGCATCAAAAACAAAACTTCTGTTATTCTTTTTATCGGTAATTAACTAAATCCTTTAATAGAACAAATTTTGAAAATGAATGTTAATTTTCAACAAATCATGAAATTGACTAGTATTGATTAGTAAATGAATTTGTACAATCTGGTAAGAGTCTCTATAGATGCATATTTCTTTGTTTCATTGATTTTGATTGACAAAGTAGGTGTGGCCTAAGATATTTTTTTCCAATATTTTTTCGTATTCGGGCAGTAGAAAATACTGAAAAATATTTGCTTCGTGAGATCAAAGGAAAATCATAAAAATTACTGATAATCATTCATATATGAATACTCAGATACAAACAATAGGGAGGCATCCTCGTAACTGATCTAATATTTAAACTCAAGTATAAATTCATGGCAGGCATATTAATACTTTGGTATAAAGAGTATGGAGGCATAATCAGAACTGATAAGAAAAAGATAGAGAACAGGAAACTGCTACTATGACTAAAAATTCTAATCACAGGCCACACTTTGCCAGAGTACCTCTTCGTTGTGAGTTCACACTTGACTTGCAATCTTACATGACAAGGTATGTCATTAACCTACCCAAGGTCGGTGGTTCTTTCAGGGTACTCTGGCTTCCTCCACCACAATAACTGACCGCCAGGATATTGATAAAATACAGCTGAAAGTGGCATTCAACTCCAAATGAACAAACAAAAGAAACCATAAACAATGATGGGAACTTTATACCTTCATGCGAAAAAAAGGAAAAATTTTGAGAACAAATTCCAGAGTTGCAACTGACACAGACAAACATAACCACATTTCCCTAGGTCTCTTTAAATTTGATAAGTGCTGGATGGGCAGCATGCTGCCCTAACTGAGTTTTTTTACCAGTGTATTCTGATATGTTGCATTTTTCAGCATGTTTTTTGATACCCAAATTGAACAGTTTCCTACATACTTGCATTTAATCACATTTAATATGCCACTGAGGTTAGGAGACAGGGGCATAAAGTCTTAATCCAGTCCATCAGTCTGTCCATATATACATCCGATAATTCTTATCAAGGCTTTCCCATCTTGTGTATGCAGTAAGGATTTGATGTTTTGTCTCAAGTTTTTGTATAATGAGTTGTACCATGATGAATCTCCCGAGTTTCAAGTTGTCATTCAGCATCCCCATGGGCACAGTTTCTTTTATTTTTAGTCAGTTTTATTTAAGTATTTTGTATTATATTTTGTAGAAAGATGCTGTAACTAACATTTGCCAGGCTGCTGATAAACAACTTATAACGCTGGTGGAGTGGGCAAAACGGATTCCTCACTTCACAGAACTACCGCTTGAAGATCAAGTCATACTGTTGAGAGCTGGTATTTGTAACATTGTTTTAAGAGTAAAATTTCATTCAAAGCTGAATTTTAGAGGGTTGATGTACATGAGAAAATATTTTACTTTGATTTGAATTACGAAAGGCGTCTGATTTTTAGCTCATTTGGGTATGAGATAGGGTGTGATTTTGTATTTGCTTATTGTCCTTTATCTATCCCTTTATAAATCTTTCATGAAATTAAAATGTTTCAATTGGAACAAAACATGATTAAAAATGACAAACCTATACTTATATTCATTTATACTGATATGGAAGTCTGAAAAATTATGTGAATTTTATTAGTCCTTGGATGATCCCACTAAAATTGCATCTGAAAGGCTTGCCACCTTTGCAGCATGACGAAAGCTATGAAGGAAAGACTGTGTCTAGAGGGGAAACATTTGATCATCCTTTGATAAAGAAAAATTACTGAACCAATTGTAACCAGCAGGCTTTGTATTATAAAGTCAAGATAACAGTAAATCCTACTATGGCTGAAAATTACAATCACATGCCACAATCCACAGGGTAACCACACTAGAAAAAACACATAACACACTGCGGATAAACATAAATAACGATAGGAACTAGAGATAGCTGGACCTGGTACCGGCATTAGCAAAAGCCAGCGGTATGGGTAAACCGGTTTATGGGTACCGAAACCTCCCTTTTATCTATCCTGTTTCCCTGTAGTATACTAAACATACTAATAAAACCCGATACAAGTAGACTATGTATGTCTTGGTGAAATCCTAGCATATCTGTGAAATCTGACGCAAAATGACCACTAGGACAGAACTTTGTTTTATCGTGGAATTTTTTATCCAGCATACAAAAATCATCACCTTGAAATGACCCAATTTGCTCACAAATTTTACCTACCTGGTTCAAATGTAATATAATATGTCTGTCTGTCCATGTACATTTCTTTAAAGTGCAACTCCTCAGAAACCTGTGCAAAATCTTCGGATTAAAGGAATATTTACAGGATTTATGAATATTTATAATGACTTGGTACATTTAAACATGGGTTTTTAGACAACAATTAAAATTAAGACATAGCAATTTTCGGATCTCAAGTTTTAGACTGAATTTTGTAAGGAATGTATGAAAATAGAATTTCAAATGAATGTTAGAGAACCTTTGTTCTTATGCACCCGCCTTTAGGCGACAGGGGCATGAAGTTTCACCCTCTTCTGTATGTACCTTCTAGAATTTCTGTCGAGGATCTCTCAGCTTGTGTATGCAGTATTGATTTGACATTTAGTCTGAAGCTTTGGTATGATGGCTTGTTCCATGTGTCGGCACTCATCTACTTCCTGTTTGCCAATTACTATCTGGCGTGGGCATCTGTGTCCCATGGAACATTTTCTTTTGTTTTGTTTCATGTTTATTTCGATGAGTGCCCTGTGGTTGTTTAAATGTTGTGATCGTCTTCTGTCATCTTTTTGTCGGGCAGTGGATGACAGCGATTGTAAGAACACTTCGCCAGTTAACTTTAAGTTTGTTGACGATCCCGCATCCATGGATCATTAGGATAAAAAAGCATGGATGTAGCGTTGCTCGACAATTAGCAATGAATTCCGCTCAAACCGGTGCTAGGGGCCGTCTTGAACTTGCTATGAGGTATGAGTAAAGCTCATTGTTGAAGGCCTCATGGCGACTTCAAGATGAAGAACAACAATAAAAGCGTTGTTCCATTGCTTATTTACCATGTATTTGTAGAGACTTTGTCTCATTTGCATTTACTCCATATCCCTTCATTGATAATTATTGATTAGTGATTCACACCATTCATTTCAAACTTCCACTGACTTGACACCTTTCATGCCAAGCTGTCATACACAGACCATTGACCATTGCTTCTCTTGAAAAACAATTGTTAGTTTTCACACAATGATCATTGTTTCTTCCGTAAATGGTGGTTTACAGTGGGAGATGACCCATGTGAGATCGATGCACGCGACCTCGTCTCACATCGGTAAATGACCAACCAGACGTGTTGATTTTTGTGATTCAACAATCGTAACCATGACTCAACGTCATAAAGCACCTGACGTCATAATGTTAGGAACACTCAAATGGCGACAACTTTGTTCACACGGTATAAGTTTCTAGACATTTCTGTCTGTGTTTTACGGAAGAAATAGGATCTTGTATTCGGTGAAAATGAAAGATCGGGATATCTTTCACTCGTGTAAGAAATTCTACGTCTTTTCCTCTCGTTCCGCTACGCTCCACTCGAGAAAAGACGAAATTTCTTACACTTGTGAAAGATAGCCCGATCTTTAATCTGACCTTATGCAAGATCCTATTATTCTGTGTTTATGGGAATTATTTATTTGTACTTTATAGTAGCACCAAGAGGTGAGTGAACTTGGATAAATACGTGAAGTTATATCAATTAAAAATAAATCACAAAGAAAAATGAATGAATAAAAAAAAATTCCAAATAGATATTAACCACATATTTTGAAAATCGTGAAGGTCCGCATCTTAATTTTGTCTCAACGAAATTCNNGGGGGGGGGGGGGCTTTTTGAGTACCCCTGGCCTGGCACTCCCCATCTGCTTTGGCATTTAGGTGTATTTGTTTGAATATATGCAGAGTACGGTCTTCAAACTACACATGCAGGAGGAGGTTTGGTTGACAGGCTAACTCCCAAGAAAATTGAGATCTTTCTGAGCATAATTGACTTACTTTGGATTGATATCTCATTAACTTTGAATATGTAGGCATATCAGACAGTGAAACGGTAGTTCAGAATCCAGGCAAAAATTATAATATATGATTTGATTGACTTGCATTCAAATTTACAACCTAGTTCAAATCTGTAAGTTGATCATGTTGATCATATTGAGTTGCATATTGATGCATCTCTGATGGTGCTGTGCAGCTCACATGGATTAACACAAAGTCCTTGTTTTTGGGTGGATTTACGCAATGAGGACTGAATAGGTAATTCCCTGTAGCATGGTGGATGATTGCAGATGTCCAATTTAAAATGCATGACCCAACTTGGACAAATTTTTGAAAATGGAATCCTCGTGGAACCATCGCGACCACACCGAGGAATTTTTACATGTAAAAATGGTTACATATGTTTGATTTCGTTGCAAACATACAAATCAAGGAATAATTACATCATTCTTCAGTCGTAACCTTGGACTAACATATAATTGCCACAATCGTATCGTAGTTCATGAACGTAAACAAAAGGAATGTATAAATAAAACAATCAACATTCCTAGATGTTAATTTGTTTTCAAAACGATGTTTGATTGAGTACCTGTACCTAATTTGTATTCATATTACCTGAGATGTTGATTTTTTTCATTGGTTGGTTTTTAATTCTATTTTTAGAAAATTACCTATGTGTATCTACTATTTATATATAATCAGTTCCGAAAGAAATATCCAGGCTCATTTTAATTTTTTAAGCTATTTATGATAAAGATTTGATAGACAACGATCTTTGATAAAATATTCTGCCAAAAGTTATAAAGCTGAGATGTGACAAGTGACAATTACGCAACCATACGACGCCGAGGGATTCTTGAAGTTGACATTGAATATTTTATTTTAATTTCCGTCCGTGCAAATTTCGGCTTGAAAGTATTTGAAAGAACAGTTATTTGACAGAATATTCATGCCTTTTTTTCACGGCAATGAAACAAAAAAAAAATTGAGGCTTGCAAGTATCATAATTATAAAATAACTATGACGATCTGCATGTGAACACTTGTTGGCAAAGAAAATATTATTTTAACTTCAACCTGCCAATCTTTTTGATTATAATAATTTTGGGGGAAAAATGATCTTTTGTTGACATTATTAAGCTCATTCCTTTTTAATTAGATCTATTTCACGACAACACAATGATTTGTAAACTTTGACCTGCGATGATTCCGCATTCAACACGATGTCACGAGGGGTCCACACAGGTAAATATTTTGTCCACGTTCTCAATTAGCTGTCCACTTTCAAGATCGCGGTGGAATTCTACATTTGGCAAAATCTGTGCATGATGACAACAAGGATTTTGCGTTTTCAATGTGAGTTGTACAGTAAGTCAGCATCCAAACAAAATTTGACCTTCATTTTCTCCCATCCAACCTAGCAGTACAAACATTACATAGTGCAAAGTAAGTGCAAATAGAACTCCTTTCCCCCACCCTCAATGATAATGAGAACATTGATAAACAAAGCAACAAAGACTTCACAAAAATATGGCACAGACAACAAAAACAGGGACATGCATACAGACACAACAATATGGAATAATTAAAAACCATGGGTGAGATCAGGTGCATCGGTAGAGCATGCATTATATCATTATGTTGAACATGTTAATTCCAGCAACGAAGTCAATTCAAGTAGAGGAAAAGAACAAACGGTACTTGTAATAAGGAAAGATCTGCAATAATATTCAAATGGCACACAAGTAAGAAGTAGAAAAGTTTCATTGTGGCTCTACAGCAGACTTGTGTTTTAATTTCAGGTTGGAATGAACTGCTTATTGCTGCATTTTCTCACAGATCTACTGTCGTTAAAGATGGTATATTGCTGGCGACTGGTTTACATGTACATAGAAGTAGTGCCCACCAAGCTGGTGTAGGAACCATATTTGATAGAGTCTTGACGGAATTAGTGGCCAAAATGAGGGAAATGAAAATGGACAAGACAGAAGTTGGCTGTTTAAGGGCCATTGTTTTGTATAATCCAGGTACATGGGGCTAAGAACAAAATTACCAAACAGAATTGTCAAGAGTCCAATTCCCTGAGACAAAAAGACAAATCGGGTGGAAACTACTGGAAAAATTGTCAAAACAAATTGTAAAATAATAAGGAAAAAAAAAATTTTTTTATCTATACTTGATTTGCCTTGCCCTACATCTGTTCATCATGATTAATTAAGCCTCTACTAGTAGTTATACTAAATTAAACCATTTTAGTAATATACAAATCTACAGCACACAAAATTGTATTTGGACAAAAATTTCTGGCAAGTGAAGGATTACACATAAAAAAGATAGCCAGAGTTTGCCCTTTTCACAGTCAAATTGTCTTTCAAAATTAGAAAGCTTGTCAGTCATCAAAACACAAAGATTTTCATAATTTCAAAAACACAAAAAGTTTGTCATTCTTACCAAAACATAGAAAGTTTTTTCACTACAAAAAAACCCAAAACAAAACAAAATGTCATTATTACCAAAATAAAAGAAAGGTTGGTCATTATTACCAAAATAAAAGAAAGTTTGGTCATTTTTACCAAAATAAAAGAAAGTTTGGTCATTATAACCAAAATAAAAGAAAGTTTGGTCACTATTACCAAAATAAAAGAAAATTTGGTCACTATTACCCAAATAAAATAAAGTTTGGTCATTAATACCAAAATAAAAGAAAGTTTGGTCATAATTACCAAAATAAAAGAAAGTTTGGTCATTATTACCAAAATTAAAGAAAGTTTGGTCATTATTACCAAAATTTAAGTAAGTTTGGTCATTACTACTTAAATAAAAGAAAGTTTGGTCATTATTATCAAAATAAAAGAAATTTGGTCATTCTTACAAAAATAAAAGAAAGTTTCATCATTAGTACCTAAATGTTAGAAAGTTTGGTCATTATTACCAAAATAAAAGAAAGTTTGGTCATTTTTAACAAATAAAGTTTGGTCATTATTACCAAAATAAAAGAAAGTTTGGTAATTATTACCAAAATAAAAGAAAGTTTGGTCATTATTACTTAAATAAAAGAAAGTTTGGTAATTACTACCAAAATATAAGAAAGATTGGTCATAACTACCAAAATAAAAGAAAGTTTGGTCATTATTACCAAACTGAAAGAAAGTTTGGTCATTATTACCTAAGTTTTAGAAAGTTTGGTCATTATTACCTAAATTTAAGAAAGGTTGGTCATTATTACCAAAATAAAAGAAAGTTTGGTAATTACTACCAAAATATAAGAAAGATTGGTCATAACTACCAAAATAAAAGAAAGTTTGGTCATTATTATCAAAATAAAAGAAATTTGGGCATTCTTACAAAAATGAAAGAAAGTTTCATCATTATTACCTAAATGTTAGAAAGTCTGGTCATTATTACCAAAATAAAAGAAAGTTTGGTCATTACTTCCAAAATAAAAGAAAGTATGGAAATTTTACCAAAATTTAAGTAAGTTTGGTCATTATTACCAAAATTAAAGAAAGTTTGGTCATTGTTACCAAAATTTAAGTAAGTTTGGTCATTACTACCAAAATAAAAGAAATTTGGTCATTCTTACAAAAATAAAAGAAAGTTTCATCATTATTACCTAAATGTTAGAAAGTCTGGTCATTATTACCAAAATAAAAGAAAGTTTGGTCATTTTTAACAAATAAAGTTTGGTCATTATTACCAAAATAAAAGAAATTTGGTAATTACTACCAAAATATAAGAAAGATTGGTCATAACTACCAAAATAAAAGAAAGTTTGGTCATTATTACCAAACTGAAAGAAAGTTTGGTCATTATTACCTAAGTTTTAGAAAGTTTGGTCATTATTACCTAAATTTAAGAAAGGTTGGTCATTATTACCAAAATAAAACAAAGTTTGGTCATTACTTCCAAAATAAAAGAAAGTATGGAAATTTTACCAAAATTTAAGTAAGTTTGGTCATTATTACCAAAATTAAAGAAAGTTTGGTCATTGTTACCAAAATTTAAGTAAGTTTGGTCATTATTACCAAAATAAAAGAAATTTGGTCATTATTACCAAAATAAAAGAAAGTTTGGTCATTATTACCAAAATAAAAGAAAGTTTGGTAATTACGACTTAAATAAAAGAAAGTTTGGTCATTACTACCAAAATAAAAGAAAGTTTGGTCATTATTACCTAAATTTAAGAAAGTTTGGTCATTATTACCAAAATAAAAGAAAGTTTGGTCATTATTACCAAAGCATAGGAGTTTTGTCTGTGTGACAGCCTGACAAGGCCAGAACGCAGAAAGTTTGTCATTATCAAAAACAAAATGTTTTCACAACCCAAACACATAAAAGGTATCTTCGGTAATAAAACACACCAAGTTTGTCACTACCAAAACACAGAAAATAGTATTGCCAAAACACAAACTCTGTAAATCTGTAATCATTACAGAATAGTTTTGTTGTTAATAAACCACAGAAAGTTTGGTCCTTATTACCATAAATCAAAAGATTTGTCCCAACAAACTAAAAGAAAGCATAAAAATAATGATGAAAATTTTGTTTTATTTTCCAGATGCCAAAGGATTGGTGGCTACACATGAAGTCGAACAGTTACGTGAGAAAGTTTATGCTTCCCTTGAGGAATATTGTAAGACTCGTTACCCAGAGGAACCCGGAAGGTTTGCTAAATTACTGCTCAGATTACCTGCCTTGAGGAGTATTGGACTGAAGTGCCTAGAACACTTGTTTTTCTTTAAACTGATTGGTGATACACCCATCGACACGTTCCTCATGGAAATGTTGGAGAGTCCAACAAATAATTGAAAATATTTTTTGCTTAGATTTAAGTATGATAAAATTAGCTGATGTTGACAATGAAATGATCTTGTTACAGATTTCAGTGTTGTATGGGGCTGTATATTATTGTGATGTTATATAATACCATGCTTCATTCTGTGTAATTTTCTGTTTCATGTGGGTTTCAGCTGAACGTATTGGGCAATTTTGTTATAATTTATTCAGAACTTCCTTTACGCATGTAAATTTTAAATGATCTTAAATGGCAAAAGAAAAATTCGAGAAGATGAGGCTTGATGCAAAATTTTGTACTCTATCTCTTGTACGGACAGGAACAGGGTAACCTTTCATAAAGTGATTGTTAAATTAATGTGCACATTATCCCATTAAAAAACGGAACAGCATGCATGTTTATTTAGCGATTTACTTCTGAAATGGTACCAACATATAGGAAAAATTACGAAAAAAATAAATAAATATATGTCTACAATTATCTCTTGAAAAATATTCTTTGTTAGATCAGTTAATTAAAATCCATATACATGTACCTAAAGGAAAAGGGGTGTGGAAGTTCAAGAGATTGTCTTCATTCGTCATGTGCACAATCTAACTCCATAGACATTTAAAATTAATAAAAATGTATACATAATGATTGTTAAGGTTGTTAGCTATGCAGATTCGACTCATAAAATCAGAAAATGGCACATTTAGACATAATACCATGCGCCTGTTTGAAAGCAAGCATTTTCTGCCTCATAGGTTGAAATTGTAAAGTCGTTTTGACATATATTTTTACATAAGAATGTCTTGTCGTTCTAGATAATTGTATAAAACAGCTGAGAAATTTAACGGAAAACTTTCAAGACCATTCATATACAACACCCTGCGACAACACGTTTTGAATATTGCATTTGTTTCCTAATTAATTGGTATTAACACGTTAAATTTGTTTGTGTATGGCTTTGTTTTATGTGGATTGTATTGTCTGGTTTTGTTGCTTGTGGATTGTCCTGTGTATTTGGGNNNGGGGGGGGGGGGGTAACAAAGGTTGAGGTTATAGGAGTATCTGTAAAAATACTTTTACACCATTAACATGGGATTTTTGAGATAGGAACTCTTGTGCAATTTCAGTTAGAAATGAGTGCCTCAAATACCAGTAAGCTAGATTCCTGACCCAATAAATCAATATGTACCTCCTAAAAAACAAATTATCTAACTTGAATTGTACTTTTAACTTTTGCCACTTGACAACTATTTTTGATTGAATATAAATTTCCCATAGCTCAGCAGTGTTCAAACAATTAGTGATTCCCACTTGATGGATTTATATATTGATTTCTTTTGTGTAATAAAAGAACCATATCTGTGACAATATTGAACTCTAAACTCTGGTATTGACTATTTTGAACATGGTATTGAAGGGTGAGACAAGAAATGATTGTTGATATATTATGTATTTTATTGTCACAAATAATTTACATGCTTGTTATAAATTTTATGTTCTGTAAAATATATATATATATACATATTAATTCATTACTCATTCAAGATATTGCAAAATCAAATATGTAGTCCCAAATGTCCAATATTTGTATTTGTACAAGAACCAAACTGTTTGATTCAAATAAGTATAATATTTGTTTGAGCTATGATGTACTATGATGGCATGCTTTTTAAGTTGTCATAATTGTCATATTTGTGACATACGTATAAATAATATGAAATGAAATCTTACTATGTCAGTAAAGGGCCTGTTTGCAGTTCATATAAGAAATTGTAAATATGGGATTTTGCCTTTGGGTTATTTATGTACACTGTATCACCAAATACGTAAAAAAAAGTAATGGCGTATTTTATGATAAACTGCCACGTTACAAAAAATTTAGGAGGTATCAAGAGGCATAACTCCAGAACCCCTTGGACTCTGAACCCAAATTCGAACAATACCTGAGTTTTGTGATGATCAAGTTCTATACCAAGTTTAAGACTATGTTATTACGTTCACAAGTAATCTGTGGGAAACCTTCAGAAGTTGGAGGCACAGAGAAACAGACAGACAGGCGTACAGGTATGACTGATTATATCACATAATACCTCACTTCTATGTGTGGCAGGGTATAAAAATAATCATTATGTAATTCATTTGAATATCAAAAGCAAAATACATAGGAATGGTACCTATAATTTAATAGTTTTCAATTCATCATTTTCTTTTAATATTTATATGAATTCTTCAGGGTTTATATGATATTGTACTGGTTTTAATTGGTTGGGTAATATAGCGTGTTCTGAATTTACCATAAAAAAATTCTGCACAGTATTAACTACAAATATACAACCATTTCTTATTATTGCAAAATTGGCATCCTATTTTTAGCAAAAATTTCAAAATTTTAAAATATTCTACTGAAAAAAACCATTAAATTCAGTATAATGGTAGGACAGTTTGCTGTCTTGGTATACAAAGTAAATGATTATATACAGTAAAAATTTAACTGTGTTAAAATGAAATTCTTTTATGTAGAATGTACGTTTATTAAAATGTTATGAGGGAGCTGTGATATTACGTTAGAAATGTATTAAGTATGCAATATGTTTTCTGTTTTACATTTGTGATATAACTCGGATTCACTGCACAGACCTTCATTGTTTATATAAAATTTTTGGATGAGGGACTGCCATTAACATGTAATGAAATATCCCTTCCCCACTGTTATCATACAACATATTACTGGGGCAATATCCTATATAACATCCATTCTGATTGGATAGAAAAGTTTTATGGTACAATGAAATTATTTATGGCATATAAATTGCTGAAAGTATACAGAATCATTCCTGATTTCAAAATCTTACAAGGTTATATTTTGGGTAGGGTGAGGTACAAAAATCTCTTAAAGAAAATGTTCTGGTTTGCCTTACAAAATTACTTTTCACCCATGCTTATGCCCATTCAAATTCTTTGTTTATATAGAAATTTAAACTTTTTACATGGATATTACATTAGAATTGTATCTGAAAATTTGTGGACATCAATTGTGGATTTGATTGTTGCAATTTACCGTTTCCTGGCTAAAAGGCTCAAGTATGGCAAGTAAACTTAAATTTACAATCCTCAAATTTCCAATATATGCCATGAAATTGAAAAATAGTGACTGGATGATTAAGTTATCTTTGACAATACATGTTATTTTTTTTTACATGTAATGATAATCATCGATGATCATTTTAAGCATTTAGGACATTTCCTCATGTATTCAGTTGTTGTAATTATTTTTTCCCTTCATAATATTATAACCAGCTTCTTGTTAGTACGACCAGTCCGTATTTTAACAAGAGAAGAAAAAATAATTTTGTATGACATTCAGATTTTTCTGTATTAAGAATCGTAATGTTTACACATATTGCACTGATATTTTTATTTTGTGAAATGTTTTAGAGCAGCTATGGTTTTTAACGATATTTGATTGATGCTCAATTAATCCACACAAATAAAGTATTATACTTATTCCTGCTTAAATAGAATGCTATTTTCACCACACAAAAGCTGTACCTAAACAGGTATGGTGAAACCAAACCCCTTTTGGACTGATGATTTGTTTTTGGTTTTGACAGTTTCTTGGCTTATGTAGGCTGAAGATATTGATCTTGAATCTCAATTCATGTTTGGGACAGGTTCCAGGTTTAGTCTTGGTTCTGTTTACACCAATTTAACTGCAGTTTTATGTATCTAACAAGTGCTTGTTGCTGAAACAAGATATGCCAAACAGTGTGTTTCTAACCATGATTTCTCTCCTGTCTAATTTGTTCATTTTTCCAGTGCTTTGGTATTGGCAAAAGACATGTTAATTTTTGGTCTGCTTCTGAAGATCTCTGAAAAGTTTTCAGACTCCCATTTTTGTTAAGGGCTATTCCATTAAAATGGATGTGGGGGGGGGTTAGGAAGGGAAGTTTAATGATCGGACATTGGTCGTAGGTCATTCTTAGCATGTTCCCATTAGATTTATGTAAAATTATCTAAAAACAGTTTGTTGGTTATGGGGGTATTTTGAAAGTCCCTTCCTACCTACCCACATCCAATTTAATGGAATAGCCCTAAGTATGTTAGTTACATATTGTCAGCTGAGTTAATACTTGTAAAAAAAGGTCTGAAATTGTGAAAAAAATATATTTACTGTGAAAGTACTTTTATTCATGGATGCCAAAATTTTTGTGGATTGCAGACATGTCATTAGTTAAGGGGTTCTTAAATTCGTTGTTTGAGACTTTCAACTGTTCAGTTCAATTGGAGATTTGTATTTCGATGGGTATCAAATTTCGTGTTTTATGTCAACCCGAAAACCGTGAAAATTGGTACACTACGAACAATAGTACTTTCACATTATATTGAGGCTGCTGAAATAAGTTTCGCATCAGTGCCTTGCAGTAACATATGATTTGTAAGGTTGTACATCATGGATCAGACGGACTTATTTCATATTTCAAATTCAGAGTGTCAAATTTTGTGATATAGGGTTATTTGCATCCTTCTTGATGAATATTTGTGTCAAATAGAATGTTTTATAATACCTCGGTATATATTTCCTTTATGAATTTTCTACAGAAAAAAATGGCTGTTTTGCCTTTAAAAATCAGATTGTCAATTTTGCTTAAATACAATGTACTTCAGATGACCGTTATCCTTAGGAAAGTAGCTAGATTTAAACAGCATATCTTTTACCCAGTTTTACAAGTCTGATTCTTCTTTTGTTGAAGGGCCAGACAAAAAACAAAAGATATTGAAGGTTTCTGCTTAATTTGGCTATCTTATTAAAAGTAAATGATATGACTTAAGAATTTAAGAGGCATAGTTCACCAGCTAGTACGATATTTCCTGGTTAATATCGTATTCATCATCATATATTGAAAAATTACACTGCCTTTTCTGTATTAAATACGTGTACTGATATGCCCTTTTTGCACTAAATACGTGCATTGATATAAACAGTAAAAATACTTTATTTGTAGTGGTGGTTGTACATATTTTATCTTCTTGTGATAGTAAATATGCTGCTAATACAATGGGCTATTCCATTATTAATTTGCATTGGGAGTGTAGGAAGAAAATTTGTGATGTTGATTTTCAGAACTCCTTCTAACCCCGCTTCCTTATTAATGGAATAGCTCTAATTTTTCAACAATTATTTGTCTCATTATTGTATCAAATATGAACATTCTGACAGTCTAATTTTGGCAGATACATTTTTTACACAGAATTTTGATAATATTTTGAAATAAACAGTGACATTTGGATAATATTTTGAAATTAACATAGATAAAATTTTTGAAAAGAAACAAATTTTCAAAAATTTCATTGAATGATTTGGAAACAATATATTAAAAAAAAACTGCTTTAAAACTTTGCAAATGAAAAGATTTTAGTATAAATATTATTGTTTTAACATATCTGCATCCATAGGTCCTCATTAATATATGTTAGATCAGGTTGATTGGTATAATTTGTAAAATAAAGGATTTTGGGTGGAAATGAAATGAAATATTGAAAGAATTATTTTTATGAAAAGATGTATTTTAGCAATGATTTTAACGAATGGATCAGAATTGTTAATGATATAAGCATTTTTTATATGCTTGAATAGGAAAGTGCTATGTAAATATTATAGAATGTTATGGAAAATTTTATTTTACTAATTGGAGAGAGATATTTTATCATTGTATATATTTCATTATTATATAACTGTTTTATGTGGTAGAAAATTTTGCTTATACATCACATTGTTGGGGAGTGCTACATTGATTCATCTTTTGTCAAGTGAAAATCCAGTGATAATAATATCAGGCATTGCTAGAATAAACTGATACATTTCATATTGTCTTCAATGTTATATTCTTCCAATCAAATATTCCTTTTTCCTTGGGGGTTCCATTGAAGTGCCTGACTTGTGATTGAGTTGGGTGGTTTTCTAAGAGTGTATCCAATCTACCTCCATTTCCGCTTTGTTAGTTCTACTTCTAAGGGCTGCTGTTTGGTCCTCTCCTATAGATCGGTATTTGTGATTTCTTCTGGCCATCTGATCTTTAGAATTTGCCATAAACATTTGTTGATGAAAACTTGAAGTTTATTTAGTATATCTTTTGTTATTTTCCATGTTTCACAGCCGTACAGTAGGATGATCTTGACATTTGAATTTAATAGTCTGATTTTGGTATTTAAGTTGCTGTTGGAAGACCAAGAAACACCTGGCTGAGAAACTTACAAGCTGAAATGGATGCTGAGGGGTACAGATGGAACAACCTGGTTAGAATCGCCCAGAACCGACTCCATTGGAGAAGTGTTATTACTGGACTATGTGCCTCCATGGCACAAAAGGCTTCACAACAGTCAAATATTGAATTGATACATTCAACTTCAATTGCATAAAAGGTCATTATTTATGTCTGCTGATTTTTAGCTTTATTTTAGGAAACATACCGTCAAACATTTGACCCTATGTGAAAATTTTCAAAGATCTTTTTCTCTGAAACTACATTGCCAATTGGAACCGAACATAGCCACAGTTGTTCTTTGTTGATCCCATGTAAAAAAATGTTTTTCAGACTGGAACCTTATCCAAGATAGGGATACTTGGAAAATAGTTTTAACATTAGATCTTATCCAGGTCTTCACATACATCTGCATTACAAAATGTTCACATGGATGCAGTTTGTTGCAATTTATTGCTAATATGTCAAATGTGTGGGGTAAAAAGTTTTTTCGTATGGATTAAATGAAAGTCAAGGAAGAGGAAAAGATAAGATGTGCAATTAGACAAGAGAAGAGATGGGCAGATAGAGATATTT
>MJUU01065452.1:644-15174 GCA_002080025.1 Modiolus philippinarum | reverse complement strand
CACGAAATCCACGAAAATTGGAACCCCACGAACAATTAAACTTTCACAGTATATAACATAAGGCTCAACAGACAGAACATGTAATAGCCTCTTCTGTATTTTTAGGTTGCTTAAAAGTTGAGTTGGACTATTGGAGTACCCTTATTTTCAGCTTCTACATTTGTATCGGATTCCCCATTTGGATGTACATTGTACTAGTATATCTTTACAACTTTGTATGGTACGGTCATCAAGCTTCATGCAGGTGCATCTTGGGTTGACTGACAGCCTAAAAGAAAATTGGGTCTCTTTTACCTATATTTTTTGCTTGTTTGGTAACCATTTAAAGTTACATATAAGTTTATATCTCGGTCGGTATGCATCCTCTGATGGTAGGTCAGCATCAAGGAAAAAGTAAGTAACTTTGACCTTTATTTTCCACTTGATTGATATACATTCAAGGTGTGTCGATGAGTTGAGATCTTCGTCTATATATAATAGGAACATGTAACATATGGATGCATCATTGTTTGTAGATCGGCATCAAAGCAAAAATGGGTCACATTGACCGCTGATATTTTCCGCTTGATTTATTGTCGAGCCTTCGACGATGGTCGAAAAAAGCGAGGCATGGGTATGGTGATTCCGGCGGCGGCAGCGTCCACAATTGTTTAAGTTTTTTCTTGGGTCTGTTTAACATCAACCACCTCTGCTAGCCTATTGATATTTGGTATGCAGTTGCATTAGCATCAGTACGGCTCAGTTTCAGTTCTGTTTTATGTCTATGCCCCCGCAGTCATGCTCAATTGACTTCGAAATTTTGAATTGTTTTTTTTTCAAATGTTTAACTTTTTTCTGGCGTCTGTTTAGCATCAACCACTCATAGTTGACCATTGATATTTGGTATGCAGTTACATAAGCATCAGTACAGCTCAGTCTCAGTGGTGTTTTATGTCTATGCCCCCACAGTCATGCTCCACTGACTTCGAAATTTTGAATTGTTTTTTTTCTTTTTTTCAAATGTTTAACTTTTTTCTTGTGTCTGTTTAGCATCAACCACTCATAGTAGCCCATTGATATTTGGTATGCAGTTGCATTTGCATCATTGCAGCGTAGTTTCAGTGGCATTTTATGTCTATGCCCCGGCAGTCATGCTCCACTGACTTCAAAATTTTGCACTTTTCATCAATGTTTAACCTTTTTTTAGCTCACCTGGCCAAAGGCCATGTGAGCTTTTGCCATCACTCGTCGTCCGTCCGTCCGTTAACTTTTATTCAAAAATCTTCTCCTCTGAAACTACTGGGCCAATACTTACCAAACTTTGCCTGAATCATCACCAGGGTATGCACTTTCAAGTTTGTGATTTTTATGTTCGTAGACCAAACAACATGGCTGCTGTTACTAAAAATAGAACATACGGGTAAATTGCAGTTTTTGGCTAATAACTCGAAAACCGTTACAGATATCAAAAATCTGACACGTGGTAAAAATGATCAGCATGACTAGATCTACCCGCTGTGCAATTTTGAAAAAAATCCGAAAGCCGATCTTGGAGTTATAGTCCTTTTTCCGTTAAATTTTCAAAATTTTTGCATTTTTTATTTTTTATTTCAAAAAGTGTAACAGATAGAAGTCAAATGTAATTGCAAAAATGTTCAACATATCAAGATCTACCTACCCTGAAATTTTGAAGAAAATCCATAAACTCTTGTAGGAGTTATTGCCCTTTTTTCACCGAATTTTTTGAATTTTCGTATTTTTCATCTATTATTTCCAAAACTATAGAAGATGAAGGTTATGTGTAAATTGATGAAATGTTTGCCGTGCTGTGGCGACTTCAAAACTGAAGTTGAAAATTGTTCATTGACCGCCATTTTCAAAATGGCTGCCAAAAAAGGCAGGAAAATTCAATATTGTCCGATTTCAATGACATTTGGTCTCCAAATAGATCTTGATGTTGCAAGTGCAAAACTGATGTTGAAAATTGTTCCTTGACCGCCATTTTCAAAATGGCCGCCAAAAAAAGGCGGGAAACTTCAACATTGTCTGATTTCAATGAAATTTGGTTTCCAAATAGATTTTGATGTTGCGAGTTCAAAACCGGTGTTGAAAATTGTTCCTTGACTGCCATTTTCAAAATGGCTGCCAAAAAAGGCGGGAAATTCAACATTGTCTGATTTCAATGAAATTTGGTTTGCAAGTAGATATTGATGTTGCGACTTCAAAACCGAAGTTGAAAATTGTTCGTTGAACACCATTTTCAAAATGGCCGCCAAAAAAGGTGGGAAAATTCAAAATTGTCCGATTTCAATGAAATTTGGTTTCCAAGTAGATATTGATGTTGCGACTTCAAAACCGAAGTTGAAAATTGTTCATTGACTGCCATTTTCAAAATGGCTGCCAAAAAAGGCGGGAAAATGCAACATTGTCCGATTTCAATGACATTTGGTTTCCAAAAAGATCTTGATGTTGCAAGTTCAAAACTGATGTTGAAAATTGTTCCTTGACTGCCATTTTCAAAATGGCCGCCAAAAAAGGCGGGAAACTTCAACATTGTCCGATTTCAATGAAATTTGGTTTCCAAACAGATCTTGATGATGCGAGTTCAAACATCGTGTTGAAAATTGTTCCTTGACCGCCATTTTCAAAATGGCCGCCAAAAAGGCAGGAAAGTTCAACATTGTCCAATTTCAATGAAATTTGATTTCCAAATAGATATTGATGTTGCGACTTCAAAACTGATGTTGAAAATTGTTTGTTGACTGCCATTTACAAAATGACGTCTCGACTTCAAAACTGGTGTCGAAAGTGGTCCTTAGCAGAGATGGGGTCGATTACTTTTAAATGTAATTGAATACATTACAATTACTTTGCTTTGAAGATGTAATCAATTACATTACAATTACAGTATTTTTTATTTGTAATTGATTACAATACATTACTTTCCTCTGTTGTAATCATGATTACAAGTGATTACTTATGAATACATATGTCTTTAAAAGATATCAGTGGCTATTGAAACAGAGATCATTGCTTAAACATATATTTACGCTCATTTGCTACCACAAGCTTATTAATAAATTAATTTATTGTTCAGTTTTTGATAAGTAGATCAAAATTGTTCAATTACAAATGCTTCATGCTAAGCATTTTATATTTCAAGGGTAATTTTTCAACTAATGCCAGATACGTGTGTTGTAAATAGCAGAGAGGTATAAGTTTTTACAATAATATCGCAGTATGTTAATTTTGGTGAATTGGTGTTTTTTTTCATGGTTGATACAACAGTATTTTCATAAAAGCTGTGTCTTTTCCGACTTGAAATTGATAAATTACTCACGTTTCTCTATAAACAAATAAAAACTTGATTAATAAATTGTTTTGAAATTATTGTTAAAATCTGGCAATTGTATATCCAGTATTTTACAATAATTAGTATTGACAATTTATTTTTGTTTATTTAGTTGACATCTACATGTTTTTATTACAATTGTTAGCTTGTCATTTTTATGGCCCAGAGATATATACATGGTGTCTTCTACCTATTCCCACTTTTTAAAATTCATTATTCCTTCTATTCCCACATAGCAATTCCTTTGATGTTTAATTTGTTTTTATAGTAATTAATGGTTATTAAATGTCACCTGTAATTAATCTTTGTGTACCTGTATCTTGATTTGTTTTCCATTTTTTCTTCAAGGAAATGCAAAAAAAAAAAGAAAATAAATAAATAAAATAAATAAAGAAAAAACTAAATAAAAGACAAGAAAATGAGAAAGTTAAGATACTTTTTTAGGCTACAGATTGAGCAAATATTTCATTAATTGATGGCAAACTTGTACAAAAAATGAGAGGATAATCAGTATTCTTATATTACTATTACTATATTGATTTTGAAAAAAAATGAAAGTTTGAATGTTAACTTTTAATTTTTAAATTTTATTTATATATATTTTACAGGAATGTCAACTCATCTTTATTTTAGCATTTTCCATTTTCAAAGAGTTGTGGCTAATTTCCTGCTGAAAAGTTTTCCTTCAGCATACTAATTATGTGAATGCATAAAATTGTCTCCAAAACTAATATATCAGGTCATCTATTATATACAGTGTCATAACAAAATCAAAATATTCAGCCACTGAACTTGTCACTTTGATGCAGTTTTGATGGATTTTGTTAAAATTAGGTAAATACCTATCTACCGAAATGCCAAGATCAAGTATTTATACACTCACATGGCAAAATGTAGGAAAAAGGAAATATACAGCCATGTTCAACTGCTAATATCTCCAAAATCGTACAAGTGTAGAATATATTAATTTTATTCTATGGAAATACGGGTTCTAGAGACAAGTTTAAATGATTTTCTACAACATATTAGCATATTTTGAAAATGGCCTAGCTTAGGAACTGAATTCACGGTTTAATGGCCAAACTTCTATAAGTGACAAAATTATATTTACATGTAATTAAAACAGGCATATACAGACGGAAAAGGCAAACAAATGAAATATTGTTATAACTCAAAACCATCAAGCTGGTTTTGGTGGAAAATACAAACAGTCTATAAAATTAATAATTTACTTATATGCTAAAAAATATGTCAACAACATAATATGTAGTTTCAAAACTAGATCCATGCTTCAAATGGAGTAACGGTCATACTATGAATATAAAAAATGCATCAATTCATCGTCTCATAACTACTGATATCTTCCAAATGGACATACTTAATTGACAGTAACGCTGAATTTTCGCATATCTTTCCTTGACTTTTTTTTGAAAAATAATATTTAATGGGATATTATCTTAAATTTTCAAAGGGATATTTTTGTCCAGACTTACTGAGATATGGGATATTGAGACCCCCCTCCCCTAAATAAGCCTCAGTTATTTACAAAACATTCAGAATTGAGATGGCATCCTTACTTCTCTGCATAAATATACATAAGGAGAAAGAAAAAAGAAGGAGAATATTGTATATGAACCAGAGAATAACATAACAGTACATCTGACGATGATTATGTCCATTTATATATTTGTTTTATTATTTAGATTTCTTTGCATAAAAATCCGGTAAAAATTAAAAATCTACATGCACAAATAATTCATTTTCATGTTCCAATCCAACATTTAATTAAAGGTTAATTAAAGATTGTTTGTACAGTATAATCCTTTGTTTGGTAAGTTTTCCACATATTCCCACATGAATTTTTACTTTTTCTTACCTGATATTTAAAAAGTGGGAATAGGAGGAATGAACCATATACATGATTGTCTTTAATTTAATTTATTAAAAGAGATTCACAATAATTGAAGGAATACAAGTGAATGTTATTTCTTTTAAAGTTTACAAATTAAATATTGTAATTATGTGCATCTCAGACCTTTTCCAGTTTCCCTTTCAAACTTATAATTTTTAAATTTTCAAGCAAAGTGGAACCAGAAAAGGTTGAGCTCTGATTGATTTTCATATGAAGTTCTTAGTGATATTTATATATTTTAAATTAGGTAAGAATTTAAGTAGTACAATAATTATTGTAATTTTAGACTTATTAAGAATAAACTTCTTTCATTTCATATGGTAGTATGTATATGTTACAGTACAAATTGGAATCCAGTAGGATCCAGAATCCTCCTAGTACAAATTGGAATTCTAATTTCTACTGGGACAAATTAGAATTCTAATTTGAACTGGATTTANCCCAGAGAAACTTACAAGCTGAAATGGATGCTGAGGGGTACAGATGGAACAACCTGGTTAGAATCGCCCAGAACCGACTCCATTGGAGAAGTGTTATTACTGGACTATGTGCCTCCATGGCACCAAAGGGTTCACAACAGTCAAATATTGAATTGATACATTCAACTTCAGTTGCATAAAAGGTCATTATTTATGTCTGCTGATTTTTGGCTTTATTTTAGGAAACATACCGTCAAACATCTGACCCTATGTGAAAATTTTCAAAGATCTTGTTCTCTGAAACTACATTGCCAATTGGAACCAAACATAGCCACAGTTGTTCTTGGTTGATCCCATGTAAAATAATGTTTTTCAGACTGGAACCTTATACAAGATAGGGATACTTGGAAAATAGTTTAACATTAGATCTTATCCAGGTCTTCACATACATTTGCATTACAAAATGTTCACGTTGGTGCAGTTTGTTGCAATTTATTGCTAATATGTCAAATGTGTGGGGTAAATATAGATTACACCACAAGATCCCGTATTTTATCCACTAGAGATAGTTAAATTTTAAAATTTTAATTGCGAGGCTTGCCGAGCATTTTAAAATTGTAAAATTTAACTATCGAGAGTTGATAAAATATGGTAATAATCGGGATAAAGTGGTGTAATCTTTTTCTCTAATGATCAATGATAAACACCGAGAACTGTATTTCGAAAAGATTTGGCTGGAAATAGCACGGGGCTTTATTCAACATATGTTGAATAAAGAAAATTTATCCAACAGGTCAAAACCGGTTTAAACTTGACATATCATTAGAGAAAAAGTTTTTTCGTATGGATTAAATGAAAGTCAAGGAAGAGGAAAAGATAAGATGTGCAATTAGACAAGAGAAGAGATGGGCAGATAGAGATATTTAATACAAAGACAAAGAGATATCAAAGACATAAAAAAACAGAACAGAGAATACTGTGGAAGTACTTTTATTCGTGGACATCAAGTTTCGTGGTTTTCATAAAAAGCACTATTTTCGTGGTTTCGAGATTTATGCATTACAACTGAAGAGAAAAATTAATTTCGTTGGGAACTTAATTTCGTGGTTTAAGCGAACCACGAAATCCACGAAAATTGGAACCCCACGAACAATTAAACTTTCACAGTATATAACATAAGGCTCAACAGACAGAACATGTAATAGCCTCTTCTGTATTTTTAGGTTGCTTAAAAGTTGAGTTGGACTAGTGGAGTACCCCTATTTTCAGCTTCTACATTTGTATCGGATTCCCCATTTGGATGTACATTGTACTAGTATATCTTTACAACTTTGTATGGTACGGTCATCAAGCTTCATGCAGGTGCATCTTGGGTTGACTGACAGCCTAAAAGAAAATTGGGTCTCTTTTACCTATATTTTTTGCTTGTTTGGTAACCATTTAAAGTTACATATAAGTTTATATCTCAGTGGGTATGCATCCTCTGATGGTAGGTCAGCAAGTAACTTTGACCTTTAATATACATTCAAGGTGTGTCGATGAGTTAAGATCTTCGTCTTTATATATAATAGGAACATGTAACATATGGATGCATCATTGTTTGTAGATCGGCATCAAAGCAAAAATGGGTCACATTGACTGCTGATATTTTCCGCTTGATTTATTGTCGAGCCTTCGACGATGGTCGAAAAAGCGAGACATGGGTATGGTGATTCCGGTGACGGCAGCGTCCACAATTGTTTAAGTTTTTTTCTTGGGTCTGTTTAACATCAACCACCTGTGCTTGCCTATTGATATTTGGTATGCAGTTGCATTATTATCAGTACGGCTCAGTTTCAATGGCGTTTTATGTCTATGCCCTCGCAGTCATGCTCAAATGACTTCGAAATTTTGAATTTTTTTTTTTTCAAATTAACTTTTTTCTGGAGTCTGTTTAGCATCAACCCCTCATAGTTGACCATTGATATTTGGTATGCAGTTACATAAGCATCAGTACAGCTCAGTTTCAGTGGCGTTTTTTGTCTATGCCCCCACAGTCATGCTCCACTGACTTCGAAATTTTGAAATTTTTTTTTTTTCAAATGTTTAACTTTTTTCTTTTGTCTGTTTAGCATCAACCACTCATAGTAGCCCATTGATATTTGGTATGCAGTTGCATTTGCATTATTGCAGCGTAGTTTCAGTGGCGTTTAATGTCTATGCCCCAGCAGTCATGCTCCACTGACTTCAAAATTTTGCACTTTTCATCAATGTTTAACCTTTTTCTTGTGTTTATTTACCATCAAACAGTCATAGTAGCCCACTGATATTTGGTATGCAGTTGCAATAGCATCCATACAGATCAGTTTCAGTGGCGCTTTATGTCTATGCCCCTGCAGTCATGCTCCACTGACTTTGAAATTTTGGACTGTTTATCAAATGTTTAAGTTTTTGCTTGTGTCCGTTTAACATCAACCACTTATAGTAGCCCATTGATCTTTGGTCTGCAGTTGCATTATCATGATTGTGATCAGTTTTGATCAGTGATACATTTGGTATCATGGCTGCTGCTGAAGATCAATGTTAAAATTAAGGCGATGCATGGGAAAGGCGAGACATATCCTGTGTCCACAGTTTATTAACATTTTAAGTTATGTCCAAGTTCAGATCTCGGTCACTATACATTGCAAAATAATATAAAACTTGCATATGCATGCATTTCTAATGGTAAGTCAGCATCCAGGTCAAATTTGGTCTAACCTGTATTTTACGCTTGAATGAATTCTCTATGTAGAATCATCTCTGATAAAAGGTCAGCATCCAGTCTAAATTTAATCAATATGACCTTTTTTTTTTGCTTAATCAATTTATATTCAACTTAATGGATCAGATAAGATATTTTTGCACATAACTGAATCAGCTAATCATGCATGTATTTTGAACATATTCATGTATTTTGATGGTATTTCAGCATCAAGGCAAAGTTTGGGTTACTGGGACAATATGCCATAACAAGGAGACTTCGTGATCTTATGATCGTTGATTACCCATGTTTGTTTGTTATAAGCTTGTTGCAACTAGAAGGATTTCAAACTTGGTACAAAGGAAGAACACCATATTGAGGTATCCATGAAGGAATATATGAATTGTCCAAAACCAGGAAAGGGGGATTTGACTTTTGACTTCATTGACTTTACCTGGTAAGCACAAAAAACCTCTCTTTAATCACATGGATGATTTTATGAACTTTACACAAAGAAATACACATGGAGATTTACATGAAGGAGTATAATTATTGCCCGAAACCATGAAAGAGAGACAATTGATTGATTGTTTAGTGAGGGTTTAACGTCCAATGAGCAATATTTCAGCTGTATCAGGACGAGAACAAGTTAATCAATTCAAAAAAAAATTAAGTAAAAGAAGAAATAAATAAAGGAGGAAGGGACAACCCTTTTGATTGCTACTGGAAAAGGGGAGAAATGGGTAGGAGCAGGAAATTTAGCCTTTTATGCTCTCTTTAGATAAATATAGAAGGGGTCTTCATACTGCATGGAGTGTTGCGTTTCTCCACACAGTTTGGCTACAATGGTTCGCGGTCAGGCTTTCCGTATTATGACCTGGCTACCCCACAAAGACAGGGCATTCCCCTATCCACCACCTGGGGACGCGCCCGGCAGCTCTGAAAACCGATTCAGGTGCTGGATGAAAGAGATGATTTGACTGACTTTTAATTGATTTGTTATGCAAAAACAAAATACTTTAGTTATTGTTAATTTAGATTCTGCATATGCGCATTTCGACAACGTATATCTCTTCAGTGCAGGTCAAATCAAAACAGTTGGGAATCTATATACCGAAATATGTTTAAAATCTGATAGAGAACAAATTACCAATAGGATCTTAATAGTAAAGCCAAAATCCAGCCGCAAGGATTTCCTCGAGTAAGTTCATCTTCTAAACATTTTGAACAATTTTAATGTATCTACACCAAAGAAGGACACATTGAGATGTACATGAGGAATATGATCAGTGTCTGACATCATGAAGGGCAGATTTACTTTTCATCGATTCCTTCAGCAATTACTGCAGTAAAACAGTATAAACTAAAGTCAAATAAATATACGTATAAGAAAGATAGAATTAAGCATTAAAAGATTAAATTGCAGACAATCATAATTTCTTTCTGTCAAAGTGTTGAGTTGGTTGCAATATATCCACAAATGTGTATATATAGAATCCATAATTGCATCGAGTGAGAAACGACATTTCTACACACCCGGGTTAACCCGCGATCGCAAACTCGGTGGTCATCGCTGACCCGGTTGTAAACAAAGAGAAAATGAACAACAGGTGTGCGACAAAAAAGGAAATTTTTATTAATTGTGTTATATTTTTGAAGATAAATATGATGTATTTGCATTCACATGCTAACAAGCAATAAAGAGTAGAAATATCACTGAGATTTATTCTACAATAAGGGAGAAATCTTCACTTTAAACTAAACTACACTAAAATTTTCTTCAAATATCGCAGTTTTATGCCAATATATGGCCAAAATTTAACAAAATAAACTCAAACATTTATGTTTTATTCGTTCTAGAAACTATAGAGAAAATATTGGGCCATACACATGTTTGAATGGAGAGAAAACACTATTTTCTCATGTCGATTGTAACGATCGAATGTGGTCTTTAACACGGTTGAAGTTATCGCGTAACGCGGTTTTCAACTAGAAAATGTTATCGTTAACACGGTTTGCATTTTGTTGTCATTTGCAAAGTAAGTACATCCCGCCAAATATAACGGGAGGTCCTTTCGGGCATATAACAACAACTCCCGGCTAGGGTTCAACTTTTATTCATCACTGAATAACATAACAGCATGAGCTAAAAACCCCGCTTATGGAGCGAGGTTTACACACTGCTAGGTATCAATGGCACTACATCATAAACTACACATATAGTTCCTCAAAATACAGTAAATACAGTATGTCAACAAGTGAGCTGAATTTCTATAAATGCTTTCCAAATAATATTACACAAGAATAGCCTAGTAAAAGATGTAAAGTTGGCTTTTACGGCAGGAGTTACATGGCCGTCAGTTCATCAGCTCGAAATCGTCTGTCCCTCCAAAACGAGATTGACCAATCAGAGATCAGGGATTCCGGACGACATAAATTAATGAAATAAACAGCAAAGCCCAGTGTAGAATTTACAACTAACATATCACGCTCACTCAACATTCAAATATTATAATAAAATTCTATATAATTAAACTAAACTATATCTGAAATGAAAAGTGAATTATTATATAAATTCACCCTATCACATAAGTAGTCTTCAAAATAAAGAGATGCAATTTTCAATGCAATAATTGGCCTTTATCGATGATTGTTATATTATCTGAAGACAAAAACAATCATTCAACAGACTTTTAAGAGAATGCTATCCAGTTAGTTTTCATCAGTGTGTACGAAGTATGAAAGCAAATTACTCATAGTGTACTCATAGTAAATCACTTTTAAGCGTTACAGTTGTGTCATCTGCACACATAGCATGGACAACACATAAGGATCTATTTAGTGGTCTTGCGTCGTCGTTGTCATTGTTGTCCGTCACACTTTTTTATAAAATTTCTTAGCAACTACAAATCACAATCACTTGAAATTTTGCACGTCACATAAGTATGAGGCCCCATATTGCGCTTACCAATTCCAGGCCTCTTTCCTCAACAACCATAAATCGCAGCATCTTTGAATTTTGTATGGGGTCCCAAAAGTGCGCTTACCGTCCTACTTCCTGTTTACCGACTTGGAATATTTTCGGAAAATACTGTCAATGGTATAATTTTTCGTAATACTTTTCTCAGCAACCACAAATTACAGCCAATTGGAATTTTGCATGCCATTTGAGGTCCTATATTGCGCTTACTTATACAAGGCCAACTACTTCTTGTTAATCGACACGAAATACTTTCAGCTTATACTGTCAATGGTAAAATATTTTTGTAACACTTTTCTAAGCACCTACTTGCAATTTTGTATGTAACTTTAGTATGAGGTCCCAGATTGTGCTTACCGATTCCAGGCCTGTCGGACATCTACTTCCTGTTTACCGACTTTGAATATTATTCAGCAAATACTGTCAATGTTAAAAGATATCGTAACACTTTCTGAGAAACTATAAATCACAATCACTTGAAATTTTGTATGTGATTTTAGTATTAGGTCCATTAGTAATCTTAACGATTCTTAGTCTGTCAGGTATCTACTTCCTGTTTACAAACTTAGAAATTAGAGTTTCACAATCAAATTTGACAAGGATAGTGCAGACAGTGCATACAGTTCTGTGCATAATAACCAAAAGCAAGGATAGCAATTCAGTTACACGTTAATCAAAGGTCAGAGTCATTCTTCAGTTTATCTGTAATTTCAAAATATCTAGATTGACATTTTGTTTATACTCTTGCAATATCTGAATTACTAAAGAAATTATTTAAATGTAAGAGTCTCTCCTTCTTGAAAAGCTCTCTTCTTAGCTGATTTTGGCATTTTGTTCAGATTCTATTGGTTATTTTCCACATAGCTATCCACTTCCCATCAGAAAATAATTACTCCCAAGGTTACCAGTAGTGTGAAAATGAGGATTCTACAACATCCCCATTTTCAAGGGTACGTCAATGATATTTGGTGTGTGGGTTGGTCTGAAGAAGTTTAGGAAGTTCTGTTAAATTGTTTTATGTGTGACCTCAATTTCACGGTCCAGTGATCATGTTAAGTTTGCCATTATCTATAAGTGGTCGGTCAACGATATTTGGTATGTGGGTTGGTCTTGGGTAGTACATAACATTCTGTCATATGACCTATTTTTGTGACACCAATTTTATGGTCTAGTGATCATGAACATGTTAAGTTTCCCATTATCCATTTATGGCAGGTCAAAGATATTTAGTAGGTGGGTTGAATAGAACATGACAGCCTACTATTTGGTTTTTACCCTTGACCTCATTTTTATGAACCGAGAGGTAAAAACTTTTCTCCAAAAAGGACCCAAATATCGTCCTCCTTCAAAAATCATTTTGAAGGACTGTCGTGAAGTCATTAAAAAAACCGTCATGTTATTCTGTAAAAACTGGTGTAAAAGAGAAAATGCGGATAAAAAATCTTTAGATCACTTCATTACCAAATGCATGGAAGTTGTTGATATACGAATAAATCATTTTGAAAGACATTTTAAGCAGCAGAATACCATTCCTGCGATTTCAAAAATTAAACGGGAGTTAAAAGATTTGGAAAAAGGGTATATATTTGTTCCGGCAGATAAAGCAGCCAATAACGTGGTCGTTGTTTGACGTAAGTATTACATCGAGGTGCTTCGGAATGAAATTACCAATTCTAGTATATTTCAAGCTACCGCTTCAACAGAAACACAAATAATTGATGATCACATGATAGCTACAGCTGAACTTAAAGCAACTTCTAATTATAAAAGCATTCCTACTATGTATTGGCTTCCTAAACTTCACAAAAATCCTTTCAAATTTCGTTTTATTTCGGCATCAAGTAAATGTTCAACTACACACATTTCTGTTTTATTGACCAGTGCACTTGCTACCATAAAAAATCTTGTCATCAACTTTAGCAACAAATGTTATGAAAACAGTGTAATTAACTACTTTTGGAGTATTAAAAAGTCGGTAGAATTTTTGGAAAGACTTCGATCTGTTAATGAAGCATAGACCTCCGTCGATAGCTATGATTTTTCCAACCTTTATACTACACTACCGCATACACTCATCAAAGATAAATTTTCGTATTTGATCAAATGGTCCTTCAAAAAATCAGGATGTACGTATATTTGTTGCAATACAAACATGACAAATATACCAACTGGACTTCAATTTTTATCCATGTCATCTAATAAATTTTATTTGAATTTTTTGCTTGTATTCTACCAAAATTACAGTATTTATATCATTATAAGAGGTGAATAAGTAAATAAATTAACAGTATTTATATCATTATAAGAGGTGAATAAGTAAATAAATTAATTTCCAACTGTACCAAATCTCTGAAGAAAAAAAAAACACAATGAAATGGTATGGAGTATAAAATATGCACATGAGACA
Organism: Modiolus philippinarum; assembly: GCA_002080025.1. Classification (NCBI taxonomy): domain Eukaryota; kingdom Metazoa; phylum Mollusca; class Bivalvia; order Mytilida; family Modiolidae; genus Modiolus; species Modiolus philippinarum. The sequence goes on along the minus strand of MJUU01065452.1, from coordinate 1,403 downwards.
AAGTTCCTATCAATACATGGTAGTAACAGGTAATGGAGCAACGGTTTAACGTTGTACGGGGGCCTAAAATCTGTCAGACAGAATTTTGATGATTTTCCTTTGTTATTAGAGCATACAAAAAAAAAAATAAATAATAAAATAAAAACTGGAGGTTCATCGGCCGTATAAGAATGAAATATGTCAGGTGATTTGCTATTTCGATTGAAATAATAGGGAAAATTAGCGAATTTTAACAAAATTTTAATTTATTATAGTTAAGTCAGATAGAATTTTTAAATATTATGTAAACTATTGCCTAATATACTGGCCATCAATTTCCATGAAAACAATTTGGGGGTCACCAAACATATTTTTGAATAAATCGCGAAAAACTGATTTTTTTCCTAATATTTCTATAGAAATTATCTCCCCTGAATAGAATAGGAGTTTGCTGAAAAGGTGCAATATTCTGCATAGTTACGCAATAAAAGTGGCATATTTCATCAAATTTAAGTATCATAGGACACTAAAAATGGTTTCGGCAATATTCCTATAGTGAATTCCTTTTTTGTCACAAGCGCAAGAATAATGCTAATTTTTAAACTCCCGTACTACCTCAATTGTTGTACTGTACTTAATCTTGAAGTCAACATTAGGCTTTCAACAATGAGCTTTGTTTAACCTCAAAGTGAATTCACCGAGACGCCCCCTTGCGTCTGTTTGAGCGGAATGGCTGGATGAGAATCTAAGAATTTTTATTTTTATCTAAGAATTTTTATT
>MJUU01065451.1:48538-72679 GCA_002080025.1 Modiolus philippinarum | reverse complement strand
TTAAAAATTGTCGTCATCTATGAAAAGGGTCAATTTCAAGGCTATAAATTTTAATCATGCGTCATTGAAAAAGATCGAGCTGTCCAGGCATATAAATTAGTAATGTTATTGTTTGATGTTTTGGCATGGTGAAGGTCATATTAATTTTTATCCACCTTTATTTCTACTTCATTGTTTTGATTGATTGATTAATTAGACTGTTATGTACAGTGAGCAACTTTTCAGCTATGTAAGGTAGAGAACAAGCTAACCAATTGAAAAAGTCACAAGTAATAGAAGAAAGATATAGAGAGGGAATGGGCAATCGGGGCAACAAAATTTAACTAAGAATAGAAAAGAAGAAAATGGGTAGGGACAGGAAATTATCCTTGAATAGGACCCCTAGAGTGTATGCTCTTGTTCAAGAAATATAGGAGAGTTCTTTCTACTGGAATAGATGTGTATTTTCTCCACACAGTTTGTCGTTTTTAGGGATTCCATATTATACTAGTAACCTGTCAACCCCAGGGCCACTTGAAAACGGAAGAAATGGGTAGGGGCAGGAAATTAAGCCTTCAATGCGACCCTTAGTGAGTCTGCACTTCTACGAGATATTAAGGAGGGGTCAAATACATCAATCCAAATAAAATATAAGTAAAAGTAAAAAGACTTAAAGAAAGAATTAACACCTTCGGCATCGACTTATGACTGCCAATAGAAAATGGGGAAATGGGTAGGGGCAGGAAAATAACAACCCCTCCTTTAAGGGTCTTCTTTTGTACAAGAAGCATAGATGATGTTTTTATACTTCAAAGAGAGTGACGTTTCGTCTTTGAAAGTTTGTGTTCAGGCTTTCCTTTGTAGATACTTTGTTATGTCCTTTGCATTTACTTCATATCCTTTCATTGTTAATTTCTGTATTATGATCCAACTAACCTGCATAGATGGGGCATTTACCACCCCACCATGTTAGGATGCCTCTTGCAGCATTGTTTTGAACGAGACCAACAGCAACTTTGTTTATCCATCAGAAGCTTCCCTTGTTTAACACTGATTGCCAAATTTCGGGAATAGGTATGTTGTATTTCCAGTTTTATGAATACACCGTATATCTGCAAAGCGAATCCCTTGTGCGTATTTTTACTTGAAAATCCATTTTACTCTCAAAATCGTTCTACTGTTACCCGGGACAAAAAAAATCAAACGACAGGGACACGGTTCAATTTATCGGTTTTGCCAACACCAAAAAGATTTGGCTACCCTGATCTATCAAAAGTCCTGACGCGACAAATGGGTGAAACAACGCACCTCTCCATCATAGAATTGGGCGAAAACTCATTGTTGCAGAAATATTTGGGTTAGGTCAGTTTTAAATTGGTTACTAAACGCATGTCAAAGAGAAAAAATTGGGCTTTTATTTAATTTAATTTCGTAATCTTGCAGATACGCAGCTTATCTGTTGCTGCACCTGTGTATCACTTTCCGGTGAACATAACATAATTAATCGATTCTACTGTGGAATTTCAATTCCGGGTATTACTTCGAAAATTTATTGAGATTTTCAACGTTTTTTCGCCAAAACAAAGCAGTTTATCAGTTGGCACAGTAGTAACACGGGTGTTCTGACCCACTCGATTATTATCAGAGTGTTCGTAGCGTGAGGAAGCTATAATCGAGCACCACCATGCTGACTAGAAGAAATAATCTTCGAGAAAGGCGCCATAATTTGTTAATGATTTTTCATCGCTTAATTGCAGTGTTAAAATCTCGTGATGTTAAGCGCAATTAAGACTATGACTTTTATAGTAGTTCGGCACTATCAATACTCGTCCCTAGATTCTATTTTCATACTAAACACATTAAATCGAAAGTTCCGGGTACGAACTTTTTGGGGAACGAAAAATCATATGATCGAAGGGAGTTAACCCAAATTTAAATCAAAATCTTCGGCGAGTAAATTTCACGGTTTTCTCCCGGTTTTTTTTTTATTTTATGGAATTTCCCGGCTTTTTCCCGGCCGGGAACACCTCAAACGAAATTCCCGGCTTTTTCCCGTTTTCCCGGTCTTGTGGGAACCCTGAGTCATGGACACACGCACTAGAAAATTAGAAAAAAGAGAGACCCCACTAGCCTCGGGGACAATGAGTAATTCTTTATCGTCCCTCAAGAAGTTTCTGGTGTTTTTAAAGTTAGATCCTCTTAGAATCAGTTCTTGGTCCTCACATGAGCGCTTTGAATCAATCTTCGGTCACATTCAACGCTGCTACTACAATAAATTAAAGCTAGAGCAGCAGGATAACACCGAAGCGTCCTCGGATGCACCAGGAGTTTTCCGTGAACTTGTGAAAGCATACATGGAATCCAAGCTAGTAGACAGAATTAAAGGCTGGTTTCGTATGCTAAAAGATTCCACAGACGACGAAGTATTTTCCATTAGTAAGCAAACTATTATCCGATGCGCTCACACCTGATGATACTCATTGAACTGATTAATGGCAAAAGAGCGTTTGATTTAGGCCATCTGGTTGTTAGTAAAGTAAGTGCCGGCGAAGAAGTTTCAGAATGGGACTATGTTGTGAGAATCCGATAGCATAAAGTCAAATGCAAGACATGCACATTGAATCTGGTTGGCGACCTCAAATAGATGGTCGAAAATAATATTGTGCATGTCCGAAGCGCAACTGACAAAGGCATGGCAATATCCAAAGATAGAGTATTCCTCAGCATAAGTGGGACACCGCTTACTAGTTCACAAGTCGAAGCAATGAATACGGCCTGGGATATCTACGGCCGAATTACTCATCCTGAGCTACCTCGTCTAACCACACGACCTAAAAGGATCTTCATAATCACGGAAAATAGACTCTCTGGATCAGACCTAAAGACCGAAAAGGCGTTAGCGACTCTAATGACGCATAACGTATCAACTGCAAACCGCTACTATGATGGTAGCCAAGGTTTGAAAAAAGCAGCCGAGGCCAGCCTCTCGGTGATTAAACTGTGGCAGCAAATTAGTACGGCAGTCCACCGGCCAGAAGAAGAATCGGACGAGTCTGAATTAGAATCTGATGATGAACCTGGGGACGTAGACTCGTTCGAATCTGATATCTTTTCTGTTGAAGAAGCAGAATCTGCTGCTAGACTTACTGAATAAGTAGGTGCAGCAAAAGGAAGTGGGCGCTTCAAAAGCAAGTCCTACTGAAGAAGTGGGCGCTGCTAATTCAAGACCTACTGAAAAAGTAGGCGGCAAAGAACCGGAGTGTTCTGAAGAAGTAGACGCTGCTGAAAAAGCAGTTAGCTCTGGAAAGGCTAGTAAAAGAAAATTACGTGAGCGAGAACATGAAGGTGAAGGGAGCAGTTCTCGTTCTGACATGAGAACATGGAAGAAACTGTGGTCTGACCCAGACGCCATTGACCTATATCGCATCTTTGAAAATTATATGAAGGATCGTGTTAAAGATCCCACGCTAAAGGTCAGGCAAAAGATATTGTTGGAATTCTGAAAGACGAAAACAGAACAGTATTCCCGTTTGTAAGGACCTATTTTCTCCAATTCAGATCGCTAAAAGGGTACGTTACGAAGTCAGGGTGGCCAGAAAGAAGAAATTAGATCCGTAGGCTAAACAACGGATCTAATGTAGATATATAAAAAAGGGATCCATGTAAAAAAAGGCACGAAAGAGTGCTGGTGCAGAAAGTATCCCGGTTCCCGTAAAAAAAAGAATGAAGAGATTCTCATCAGACACAAAAGAGTGACGAATGCAAGCAGCACGAGAATTCCGCCTAAAAAATAAAAGAAAAAGAAACTGAAAAAAACCTAAGGGATTCTCATAAGACGCAAAAGAGTGACGAGTGCAAGCAGCACGAGAATTCCTCCCACAAAAATAAACAAGGAAGGGATGTCGATACGACATCAAACCGGGGATTGCTTCACTATTTGAAAGGAGAAATAGATACTTGAGTGAAGAGCTGTTTTACTCATACATCCTATGTATGCCATCACTCTTCAAAATCACTGAAAAGGTATACTTTACTTAAAAGTCAAATGGTCGAAACACCTGAAAAGGTATACTTTACTTAAAAGTCAAATGGTCGAAACACCTACAAATTTTTAAGTTAAAAGGGGGATAACTCCTTCAAAAGTTGTACGATAAAAAATCCCTGACAATATGCACATATACATATGATGTCCTTGCTATATATAAAGTTTCATGAAATTCTGTTGAACGGTTACAGAAGAGTTGCCCTTACACGCGTATGGTCAAAACACCTATCAATTTCCAAGTTCAAAGGGCTTAGCTCCTGAAAAAAATTGTACGATGAAAACTCCCCGACAATATGCAAATCTACATATGATAACCGTTTCATGAAATTCTGTTGAACGGTTACAGAAGAGTTGCGCTCACAAGTATATGGTAAAAAAATCCTATAAATTTCTATGTTCAAAGTGGCATAACTCTGGAAAATTGTACAATGAAAAATCCCTGACAATATGCACATCTACATATATGATGTGCTTGCTACATACAAAGCTTCATGAACTGTTAACGAGGAGTTGTGCTGACAAGCATATGGTCAAAACAACTATAAATTTCCAAGTTCAAAGGGGCATAACTCCTGGAAAATTCTACGATAAAACCCCAACAATATGAACATCTACATATGATGTCCTTGCTACATACAAACTTTCATGAAATTCTGTTGAACGGTTACAGAGGAGTTGCGCTTACAAGTATCTTTCACGAAATTCTGTTGAACGGTTACAGAGGAGTTCGCTTACAAGTATATGGTCAAACCTCCTATATATTTCTAAGTTCCAAGGGGCATAACTCCTGGAAAAATTGTCCGATGACAAATCTCCGACAATATGCACATCTACATATGATGTGCTTGCTACATACAAAGTTTCATGAAATTCTGTTGAACGGTTACAGAGGAGTAGCGCTTACAAGATTTGGCAGCCGCCCGCCCGCCCGCCCTGATATAGATCAACTTAACCGTCAACTACAAATCCAACTGCTACAAATCTTAAATTCAAAGAAAAAGATATCCAAACGAAAAAGCAAATTAGCTGTCCAAAATGTAATAAGCCATGTAGAACAAGAAGTATATACTGTACAAAGGGCGACCACTGGATTCACTACAAATGTCAACGTTTAACGAATGATGAAATCAACCAAATAGAGAATAATACTGATGAAGAAGACAGATACACATGTAGGGTATGTGTTGACCAATCAAAGAATCTGTCCATTAAACACAATGGAACAACTGAAGAAAGCTTAGCACTAAGCATTATTGAGGAAGAAACGGCAAATAACATCACTTACCGTAATACGCAATCAACCGATTTTGATAATGAAACCTCTGTTAAGATGCTAACTCCATCTGAAGTAGTCCAATTACCACAAATGAACACTCTGGCTACCGTATATGAATGCCCAAGCCACGCTGCTTGACACGTCAGTCAATGAAGTTGATGAAGCCTCAGAATTATGTTTTGTTTGTAATCAAGTTATCACAGGTGAAACAGATCGTTGTTCTACTTGCCATAAGTCGAGTCACACAAGATGTATGAGGACTGAAAACGAAGAACCCACATGTTTATCATACATTTATAATATACAGACTAGTACAAAAGAAGCAGAATCTTCAAGATCTGACCAAATATTAAATATATCGCCAGATGAACATACATCAAATGAAGACTCAACTACAAAAACTAAAAATAATGATACTGCTACGAAACTTGATCAGAAGAAAGAAATTAAATCTAGTGAGTTAAGGTTAAAAGAAAATAAACTAAGAAAATTAGAAGAAGATTTTAAAATCAAGGAAAGAGCCATAAACGAAACCAGTAACAGCAAAATAAGACTCGAAACAAGATGTCAAGAATTAGAACTTAGAAATTTGGAGCTTGAACAAACAGTTAAAGTATTATTTAAGAGAATGGAAAACCTGGAATGTAGCACAAAGGAAAAACAGCATAAAGAGAATGGAAAACCTGGAATGTAGCACAAAGGAAAAACAGCAAACCCAACCACCTCCCAATGCAAACTTATTTGATAATGTAAATCAACACTTCAATCAAAGGTTTATTCAACTCCACAGAAAGATTACAGATGTGGTATTTGATAGCATAGAGAAACATGTTGACTATCTAAAAGTAAATGAGCTCGACCAAACAGAACATCTGGTAAAGAATACATCCCAAACCAACTGTAAAATAGTAGCAAACAAGGTGCAAGAGCATGAAAATATAAACAACTGTATGGGAAATCAAGAGAAAATGCTAACTGGACAACCACTATTTTTTCAAAATATGAGAAAAGAACCACAAAGAAAAGTCAACTCTGCATATATACAATCATCGAATCACAACCATTATGCAAATTATCAGAACAGTATGCAAAAGAGGGCACAAGGATCTCATGTGAAAGTTCAACAGAACCAATCAAAAGTGCTGGCTAATTCTGGTCCTGATCATTTTTTAGCTCGACGCAATCCACATGTACCGAGGATATTGAATCAAAATTAGATACAAATTCTGAAACATGTATAAGCATTGCATCTTACAACTGCAAGAATATCAAAACCTGCTGGCACTCTATAAACGAACTCTTAAAGGAAAACAAAATTATACTTATACAAGAACATTGGCTTTTTCACTCTCAGTTAAACTTAATACAGGATGTTCATAACCAGATCAATTATGCTGGGAAAGGAGTTGATATGTACGATCCATTATTACCTATATCAATGCGTAGGGGATATGGGGGAGTTGCAGTTCTCTGGGACAAGAGTATAGACCACTTGATAAATCCTAAACAAGATTGATCTGAAAAAATTCAATGTATTGAGCTTCAAGGATCAAGAAACCCTGCCTTAATAGTCTCTGTATACTTACCTTCAAATGGCAGTAAAAGTTATATAATTTAAAATAAAGAATGTATTGACGAAATTTATGAAATATGCCAGAAATATCAACGAACACACAAAATTATCATAGGAGGGGACATTAATGTTGATTTAAATCAAAATAAACCATTAAATCCCAGAAAGGAATATCTTGTCAATGCAATGAAGCAATTAAATCTTAAATTTTAATATGAAAATATAGGGAATACATTCACAAATTCAAAAGGATGTGATTGCTCAGAGATCGATTATTTCCTACATAACGTTTTAGAGATAGAAATAAAAGCTGGCAAAAGGATACTTAAAATTTTCTCCAATACGTCTGACCACCACCCAATCAACATGAAAATAAAATGGGACCACCAAGTCATGAAAGACGATTTTAGACCTAGGAATAAAACAAAGATCAAATGGGAAAAGGTTGATATGGACTTGTATAAAGCAATGGTGGACGAAGGCATACAACAACTGAAGCAAAATAATGAGAACGATATCTCAACGATAGAACAAAGAATCCAACACATAACAGATTTACTTATAACTTCTGCTGTCGAAAGCTGTGACAGTAAAGCTGTTTTCAACGCAAAACCTAAGTTGAAAGTATGGAAAGATGAAATTAAATATGCACTGAAGGAAAAGAGATCAACGTATAAGGAATGGAGGCTTGCTGGCAGTCCAAATGATCCTGATAACCAACTCTTAATCAACAAAAAAATAGGAAAACAGAAGTTTCGAAGAGCTGTGAAAATTGAAGTTGCGGTACAGAAGGAAAAAGAAAAACAAGAAATACTCGAAGCCAAATCAAATAACATGGAAATATTTTATAAATTAATCCAGCGAAATCGTGTAAAAGCCGACTCACTACTGCAAGAAATTAAAGTTGGGGATGAAACATATAAGGGTGCAAACAATTTAGCTAAAGGATTCCACAAGCACTTCTCCAAATTAGCATTACCTGATGATCTGAACGAAGAGGCTATTAGTTATCATCAAATGGTGGAATTTGAGAACACGATCATCGTTAATAACCCCAGTATCTAGACTTGAAATCCATAAAGCTATTAGGTCTATTAATAGGAAAAAGGTCCCCGATCATTATGGTATGACAATTGAACATATATTGAATGCAAACGATGGTATTCAGGAAACATTAAGAACTTTAATAAATGATATGTTTAAATTAGGCATAATCCCAGATTCACTTAAGGTTGGACTTTTATCTCCAGTGTATAAAAATAAAGGATGCAGAAAAGTAGCTACAAATTATCGTGGAATAACAGTTCTCCCGGTAATTAGCAAAATCATTGAATTGGTCATTAAGGAAAGAATACAACTGAATGTTTTTGAAATACAAAACCCTCCTCAAAGAGGATTTACAAAAGGTTCTTCTCCACTTAATGCTGCACTTCCAGTAGAGGAGACATACAGATATTTAATGGATGAAAAGGCAGATGGATACCTTATTCTATTAGATGCCAAAGCAGCATTTGATAAAGTCATTCACTCTCATTTACTGAGAAGAGTATACCATGCAGGAATAAAAGATAAAACCTGGAATATGATTAAAGATTTACATTATAATGCTAGGAGCTGCGTAAAATGGGCAGGCGAAACATCAGAAGTGTTTGATGTAAATGTAGGTGTGAGACAAGGAGGTACACTAAGTGCTGATCTGTATAAACTTTATATAAATCCACTGCTGAATCTACTGCAAAACTCCAACATTGGCCTTAATATAGGCAGTAATATCATAAATCATACAGGATGCGCAGACGATATTGCTCTGTTGAGTACAACACATACTGATGCACAAATTATGGTCAATATGGCACTTGACTTCGCAAAAAGAGAGGGATACCAATTACAACAAAAAAAGAGTGTCGTCATACAGATCGAGGGCAAAAGAAACAAAACAAAAGAAATCCAGGATGATCTAAGGATGAATGATGTTAAAATGCCCGATGTAACACAAGCAACCCATCTAGGTATCATCAGAACTACAAATATGAAAGGAAATATTAAAGTCAACGTTGAAACAAATATTACTAAAGCAAGAAGGAGTGCATACAGTCTATTTGGGAGTGAATTTCATGGTTATAACGGGCTTGATCCAGAATCTCTGTTGCATTTATTTAAAACCTACATTACCCCTGTATTACTGTACGGAATGGAAATAATTACACCGTTTGGTAAACATCGAGAAACTTTGGAAGTATTTCAAAAAAGAATGCTAAAACAATTGCTCTCCCTACCAATGAGATGCCCTGATCCAGCTGTATACAGATTGACTGGTATACCACCTATAGAAGCACAAATTCACATCAAAATACTTACATTTTTCAATAATATATGCCATCAACAAGATAGTACTATAGAGAAGAAGCTCGCAATTAGACAACTTACTGTCAAGGGTGACCGAAGCAATAGCTGGTTTATAACGTGTCAACAAAGTCCTAAGAAAGTATGACTTCAAAGAAGCAATTGAATATGTACTTTATCCAACCAAAAAATCTGTGTGGCAAAATATTATTAAAAGTAAAATCTATGACCACTGGAATGACAGAATTAGTAATACATCACAACTACATGACGGTTTTAAAATATTTGAAAGGCAACAACTTACAGAAAGGACAAATACATCCGATCCTTAAGCATAAATGTAACGTAACAACAGATGTAGATATAATACCAGTGAAACTGAAGATGCTGACTGGCACTTATATACTCCAAACTGATAGAGTAAAATATTATAAGAATGAAAACAGTCCGATATGTTTGCTATGTCAAAATGATGATGAGAATCTCCAACATATGCTACTATATTGTAATTATCTCAACAAGTATCGAACACCCATCATTGAGCAAATAAACCAAATTTGGATACATGAAGTATTAGCTGAAATTCCATTTAGTAAACTCGAAATTACGATGAAATTACAATTGCTTATGGACTGTACACAAGCAATTAGAATCAATAAAAGGAATAAGGAAGCAGTAACTAAGATAGAAAAACTGTCTAGATTACTTATGTTTAAGATGCATATAGAGGTAACAAAGATGCTTGATGTTCAGATGAAAGGGGCTGGGTCTAAGGGTTAGAGGCTAACACTTGTATGTTAAATTTTTTGTGCTCTATTTGGCATTAAGAGTTACATTTGATTTACATCACGAATGTATAGAATTACTTTACAAGAGTTTTGATTATCAGCATCCCTTATTTTACTTACTGACTTTTAAGTAATCTTTGATTTTAACAGTTTATCATACGAATCAATACATGAATTTATATAAGATTATCAACACGCATTATGCAATAAGAAGGAAAATATTTTAAGCCCTCAAGACAGTTTTATCAGAGACAGTGATTTTATATCTTAATATATATATAGTGTTTTATGAGCTACTCCGAAACTTACTAAGACCACGATTTTAGATTTTATCCTATTCATGTGGATTTTATGGCGATATTTTACGTTTTAAGTGGAAAAGGGACATGATGCACAACTTGTACAGGAGCACATCTTTTATCATTTTATAAATATTCTTAATGGAGATGATATATGGTGGAGATATTTTAATTGCACGTACACTGTAATTACCAGCACCACAACCACGTTATTTTAAAGTTCAACATAATATTTTTATTATGGTTCTCCCAAGACGGAGGTACAGATCCAGAGGTAAGGTAAGGTAATAGGTTACAATTGCGCAATTAATGTTGTTCGGAATGCATCTAGTTTTTTACCCCCAAGATGAAATTCAGAATTAATCAATGCAGATCGTGCAATTGTTGGAAACTTATTATAATAAAATCGTCTATACACTAGTGATAAAGAATTCATTAATATTTATTCAATTTTTATATCTTTGACCTGAATCCCGGATATGTTTATGTTGTCACGGAACAGAAGTTCCATCATAACATTTGTTCCAAAGGATAAAATATTATAGAATATCTTTTCCAGTGGAACAAATATTATACTATTTGTTCATAACGGAATAAACGTTATATAACAGTTGTTCCAAAAGGAAGATATATAATGTTGATGTTTATAATATTTCTTCCAATGGAACTTCTGTTAGGCGGAACGAATATACGTTGACAATGTCAGGGGTCGGATTTAAAAATTTTTCTAAATAAATACCTACCCTTTTTATGGCCCCTATTTTCACCAAGAAGAGCAATGGTAACCCCCATTTTTCATTCCGAAATTTGAAAGATTTAAGTACCGACAAATTATTAGAGTGACCCCCGGAGTTGAAATTCGGTTGCATCTATTTTTAGAATTGCATTACACTGGGGTACCCCACTATGGAAATAGCATTGTGAACAATTGCGCATTTGTAACCTATATGTGTAACAAAGACATCAGCATGGCTAACTATTTATTAGTAACTCTACACATATGAGAGCTCACATAATATCTATAAATAGATGGTATAACCAATAACCCAAGTGATAACATAAGGCTAATGTCTGACATCCCCCTTTTTCTAAAAGTCAAGTGTCTAATATCAAATTTCAAAAGTTCTAGTTCTAATAAAAATATCACGGTATATATTTAAATGATCAAACTGTAAATAAAGTCTGTCAATAACTGTAAAGAACTCAATACCGAAGTCACTGTGAATTTATTTTCTGCATATGCGCATTTCGACAACTTATGTCTCTTCAGTGCAGATAAAATCTAAACGTTTGGAAGACCATAAAATCAAATATGTTAAAAAACTGATAGAGAATAAATACCAAATATGATCTAAATGTAAAGCCAAAATCAGATAAGGACAGAGCTTTGCGTGAGGGAGATACTCCTTAGTTTTCAACAAAATTTACAAAAATTTAGATATTGCAAGGTTCGAAATAAAATCGGCTTTCGGTTCAGCACCGCAGTACTGACTACTGGGCTGGTGAATATCCTCGGGGACTAATTGTCCACCAGCAGAGGCATCGACCCAGTGGTAACAAATAACTCAATACCGAAGTCACTGTGAATTTATTTTCTGCATATGCGTATTTCGACAACTTATGTCTCTTCGGTGCAGATAAAATCTAAACGTTTGGAAGACCATAAAATCAAATATGTTAAAAAACTGTATATGTTTCTGGTTGAACACATAACAAAAGTTTCTATATTATTTTAGTCATTCTAACGCAAATGTCACAATGAAAATATTACTTCCGATTTTTATGTTAATGTATCCAAGTTCAATGTTTATAATCAAATATTTGGATTTATCTCCCTTTAACCATGTCTTTTTTTGAGTATTTTATGAAAATGACTAGACTACCTGACTAGAACATGCGAAACAATAACATGCAAAAAAAAAATAAACATTTCAACAAACACAATTCATCCCTTTAAAGCAGATATTTCTCAATGATTTCACACACAATTTGACATTTCACTGAAACTTTATATTAACTTTTCACTTTCATATTTTTCACATTTTGAATAATTATATATTTCCAATATTCCATATCAAATATTTTCACTTTGAATGAATTTTATCATACCTAATATTTTGATAATGCAACACTGATTTTACTTATATATGTATGAAATTTTACTCTGCTTTTTTTCACATATATTTTCGCTTATTTTACTCTGCTTTTACACAAAATATATTTCAACAATTTTACTCTGCTTTTACACATATATTTCCTCCTGTTGAATTGAATTACACACATCATCAATGAATTTTGATGGATTTTACTACTCTTCCAGATTTTGTTGTTACGGTTTCGGTTTCACTTGAAATCGGCATGTTTTTATTTTCGTTTGTCGGTTGTTCCGTTATCTTTTCCTTTGAATCAGTAGGCGGATTTGTTTTACGATCTTCTGTTTCACGCACTTCTGTAAGGTTAAATATGTTTTCGATTTCTTCGCAAACGCTGTCCTCCAAGAGTTTCTACGATGTACGATCTTCGCGTTCAATGTTTCGTGATAATTTTTCCTGGTGTTAATTGTTTGTTGTGTTCAATCATGACAGTTTCATTGTTCACTAATTCCCGCAAGGGTTTTCCACTGTGTTTGTTGTAGTGATACATTTGTTCTTGTTGTCGTCGGTTGTATCTTTTCACTTCCTATGGTCCACAAAAGCTGGTTTCAGCAATTCATTTGTTGCTGGTAAACTTGATTTAAGGCGTCGGCCTATATGTAATTGTGCGGATGATAATTCCAACCCTTCTAGAGGTGTATTTCTATAATACAGTAATGCTTTGTTCGGATCACTACTTTTTCGAATCAAGTTTTTTACAGTTTGTACAAATCGTTCCGCTTGTCCGTTGGCTTGTGGAAAATGTGGACTTGTAGTGTGTACAAAACCATATTCTTTTGCAAATCGTGCAAATTGGTCGCTGGAAAACTGCGAATAATGTCAGTTATGAGTTGATCTATATATCCAAATCTGGACATCTGCTTTTTCATGTAACAGATAACATTTATGTGATTTGATCCAACTTATCAACTTCAGGCCACTTTGAATAATAGTCAACTGTCAGTATATAATGTTCACCTTTATACTGAAACAGATCAGCTCTGACTTTAGACGACGGTCTACTTGGTATTTCGCTAGGAATAATTGGTTCTTTGTGATTTGTTTTCTTGTTGTTTGCAGCATAGGTTTCACATTTCTTTACATTTTCCTGAATTTCAGCCATCATTCCAGGCCAGTTCATAAATTGTCGGGCTCTAGTTTTGCATTTTACTATGCCTAAATCTGATTCATGGATGAGTTTCAGCATTTCAGCCCGCAATTTATCTGGTATGATAATCTTGTGTCCTTTATATAACAGATTGTCAATAGAGGTTATCTCACTTCGGAACTGCCAGTAGGGCTTAACAGCTTCCGGTATTTCATTTCTACTTTCTGGCCATCCCTTTTCTATGATTTCTTTCAACAATATTGACACTTTGTCATTTTTAGTCTCTGTTTGAAATTGTTTGTATTTTTCTAGGGAAATTGTTAAGTGAGCATTCAATTGTATCTCATTGATTTTTTAGTCTGGTACAAGCTTTTCTGACATTTCTGGTAAATACATTCTAGAGAGCGTATCTGACACATACATTGATTTTCCCGGTTTGTACTTGACGGTAATGTCATATTTCTGTAGTTGAAGTACAAATCTCTGAATCCTAGGAGGTGCTTGATTTAACGGTTTAAGTTCTTTGAACTTGTTGAAGTTTTCTTCCTGCTGTTGATTCCAAAACCATTCATTCTTATCTTCTTAAAGCAAGCGCAACGGAGAACTGACTTCAGACATATTTGGCAAAAATTTACTTAGGTATGTGATGAACCCCAAGAATGTTTGTAATTCTTTTTTGTCGTTTGGTTTTTTCATCATTTTCACCGCCCGAACCTTTTCGGGATCGGGTTTCAAGCAATCTTTTTTTATCAAGTGTCCTACATATTCTACTTCCTCTTTTCGGAACTGACATTTCGTTTTCCTTAATTTCAAGTCACTGTTTATTGCTTTCTCCAAGACTTTTTGTAATCTTTCATCATGTTCTTAAACAGAGGATCCCCACACTAAAATATCATCGACTATTACCTCAACATCTTCATGTCTTCCATAAGTTCTGTCATTACTCCTTTGAAAATCTCCGGGATATTTTTAATTCCAAACGGAGCCCTTAAAAACCTATAACGCCCAAATGGGGTGTTGAAACATTTCAACTTACTACTGTCATAGTCTAGTCTCAAGTGCCAAAACCGGAAGTTGCATCAACTTTACTGAACACGGTAGTATTTGGCATATTTGTAACGACTTCTTCAATGGTTCTCATTGAATAATGAGACCTTTGAATGGCTTTGTTGAGGTCCTTCGGATCAATGCATATTCTGACATCACCCTCTGGTTTTACTACAGTCACCATACTATTGCCCCACGGGGTCGGTTCATAGTGTCTGACAATTTCACCCAGTTTAATCATTCTTTCTAGTTCTTGTTTGACACGTGATTTCAGTGCAATTGGCACTTTTCTTGGTGGGTGTACTACAGGGGTCACACTTGTGTCAATGTGTATTTTATGAATACCTGGGAGACAGCATAATCCTGTAAAAACATCTGGATATTGTGTTCCAATACCGTAGACTCGTTTGACTAGTCCTACTTCAGCATATGTGTCTGCTCCCAGTACAGACTGTGAATTGGTATTTGCAACATAAAATTCAACTTGATGTGTCTTTGATCATAATTGGAAGAGTTATCATGCCTTCACATTCAATTTTTTGCGGTCATATAATAAAAGCTGTTGTCTATGAATTCTAAATCAAATCATATCATTGTTTGTATACATGTGGAGCTATTGTATTTCATTTTGCTCAGTATATAATACTTTTAATTTTAAAAGACTGACATGCTGTGAAACAGGATTGATTAATTGTTGGAAAATATTGGCACATTTTTCTAGAGAGAAAATCATAAACAGAATTCAGTCAGTTGTCATATGGAAAAAGAATGTTCGGCTGCATATTGTTCAATCACATCAGGGTCTGCTTTTTTATAATCATTTCAATCATTTACTACATGTATTATAAAGGTACAGTATGTGTCTAAAAGTGATTCATCAACGTCATAATTCCCTGAGCATTTCATGTAAAAACTAGACTTCTTCAAAAAATTGTCATCCAGTCATTTCTCGTCGTTTTAATAATTTTTGCACAATTAATTATTTTATTTGAATTTGTGTTTATACATTTCTTCCTTTTTCTGGTGACCTACATACCAACATACCAAATCTGAAATCATACCTAACAGCAAAAGAAGAAAACATAGCTTGTCGGGGATAACAATAACCGCAATGCACAATAATTTGAAAGTTATACATTTTCTTTACTTGTAATGTGATAAATACTTTAAATGTGATATAAGAAAGCCACATGTCAAACAAGAATATCCCTATCCCTAAAAGATTAACTTCTTTAAACAGGGTATAAGTTTTTTTTTTAATTTTCTCTTAGGGTAATGTCAAGGTAAAAATATAAACACCCTATCTCTAAATTCTAGAAGCAGAGTTCAAGTTTTTTTCAAGGTCAAGGTCAAAATGTCTAAAAGTATGGTACCACCAGAAAGCTATCATAAGGAAGTCATATACCCAAATTGAACACCTTTTGTCTAAATGTCTACATTCTAGAAACACCGCTTATTTTAAAATAATTGATGGGTGTTCATGCAACACCTGTGTCGCCTGTACTATAGAAGGAAGATTGGCAAAAAGGCGCACAATACTAGTATTGTCCGGGGCAGTGGACAATACTGGTAAATACCAGACAATATTCGACAATACTGGACGATACTGAACAATTGAAATAAATGATAGTCTTACTGCTTTTATTTTGAACCTATAAGGCACATATTGATACCCTTGTTAGACAGGTATTGCTAAGTAGGATCTGGGAGGCCCAAATCACTCAAAAGATCAATCTTTGTCACACCACTGATCTCAATGACAGCAGACACTTTATATCTAAATAAACTTGGTGTAGCTTGTTTTTCCTCCGCTATTTCTGTCTTGTAAGTTCTGTTTTCTTTCATTGGAGGTTCTTCTGCAGCAGTCTCTGAAGCAATATCTATAACATCATGTCCTTCCTCGCTGGCTAAATAAAAGCATCTTTGTCTCATCATACATTAACCTTAGCGAACTTTCCTTTCCGAAAAGTCCCACAGATCAAATTCAAACTCTGACACTTTACCGTTTTGACTCTCCGCATCAGGAAAGAATAATGTTTTCGCTTGACGTATTATTTCCTCTCTTGTTGCACCTTTACTCATACATACCTTCCGGGTTCCTCCTCCTGTTTTAGACCTTACTTTATTCCTCCTTTGATATCTTAAATATCCAACCGATTTCAATTAATCGAGTACTCTTTAAAGAATTTTTGTTTCCGTAATATTTACGCATTTCTTCTTCTTTTTCCTTCGCATCCTGTAGGTATCTCTTTCACTGTCCCTAACTTCTGGCTTTTTGGTTTCACTTTGCTCTTTGGAGTAAACATTTAGTTCATCCTCATGAATCTCAGTGTTTTCATAGTATTTTTTAATTATTCTTGCATAGTCACTGTTTTAATTCTGCTGCTAAGCTAATAAGTGTATAGAAAAAGTGAATCTTCATACAAATTGAAATTATCAAACATTGCAATATAATTTAAGGTTAAATAACATCGGTAAAAAGGGAATATGCATGTAGAATTGGAATTACCAAACGTTGCAATTTAGTTTAAGGTTAAGATAATATACCACAGACTGTGAAAAAAGACTGAAATATATAATTTGTACTACAAAAATACTTCACCTTCATTTTTCTTCAGAAGTTGATTGACCCCGACATAAAGGTGTCCTTCTTTCTGTCATGTAGCTTTTCTTCTTATTCGGCCTGCTCCCTTTTTTTACCTTGTCTTTTTTTTAGCTTTCGGCATCTGGTTTTCTTTGCTGTTACTTTGTCTTTTTTAAGCTTTCGGCATCTGGTTTTCTTTGCTGGGGTACCAATGTGCAGCATTTCTTGATCATCAAGTAAAAATTCCGATGTTTGTCGCACTGATGCAACCATCTAAAATCTAACAGAATTCAGGTCCTCTATTGCCGAATCTAGGATCTCAAGGTCTTCAACTTTATAGGAAAGATCCTTTATCATCTCACATATACTCTGAATTTGTTGTTTTGTCCTTTTAACAGTGACAGCCGGTGTTCTAGGCAGCTCAACAAGGTCTGGTATATCTGAGTCACTGTCTATATTATCCAGTGTAGTAATAACAGACTCAGACTGGCTGCTACTTCTGTTCAGATTTTGTAAATCTAAATTCAGAAATGGACTAGTTCTATAAGCTAAAGACATACTTTCCCAACTCCAATTGTCAAAGTTTTGAAAGACAATAAAGAAATGCTTGCAAAGATGTTTTTTTTCGTCTTTGCAGTCACATGATGGCAGCCCTATATCACTGTCCCCAAACATGACTAGATAGTAGAGTGATGCTGCACTTTCTGACTGACTCTTGACAAGGAATGTACCAGTTACATCATCTACTACATCAATGTCTTCAGCTGGAATGTTAACAGCTTCTTGCAATCTAATAAGGCAATGTTTAACCATATCCGGAGGTCTGTTGGTGAGAAAATCTGGAACCTCTGATGAGTATTTTCTTGCTTGATCTGAAGCTGTGATGTTAATTTCAAGATATCTGTAAAATATAAAATCTCTCTGATGTGCACTCCTTTGTACAGTAAAAGTCAAACAAATCAAATAAAGGGCTACATCGAGCGCAGCATGATTTGACCGCAGCATGTCGAACACTGATATTTGAACAAGTGTAATTCAAAATGAATGAGGATACAGTAAAGAGCTTGGTACAGTAATTAAATGGACACAATAAATAAGTTGACCCAGTTATTTGCTGCACACAAACTAAGAAAAATAAAAATTAGCTCTTATAATTCCTTATATATATATATATATATATATATATAGCGGCAATGATATAAATTCTAGAACTACTTCAAGAAATTTGGAATGTATTAATATTCAGGAGAAATCAAATCTGAACTTTCTATTTTCTTTTTTTAAACTTTAGCACTTTAAACTTTCGGGAGACGTCTATTTCGCTGAACTTGATTACTCTTTATTTATTGGCCAAATCCGACCTGCCGTTGGGTGTGGGGTTTCCTCACCGTTCATCGAAGATCTTGTGGTGGCTTTGAGTTGTTTTCACTCCAGTTTGGGTCGTTTCCTCTTTGATACATTCCCCGTTTCCCCCTTATTTTTCCTTTTGGAAACATATTTAAATACTTATCCTTTTTTCCGACTTGAATTTGTTAAACTATCACAGGCAGATATAAAAGAATGGTTAAAATTTCAGAGAAAATATACCAAGTAAAATTTTGAATGATTTTAAGTCACCAATTGAGCGTTCGACCTAAATTCTGGAACGAGCTATGCGATGGGCTTAGTCGTTGCTCTGCTGCTAAGCTGAGGTCCTTGTGTAAATTGGGGAAAGTTAAGTGTAGCACCCTTCAGTGCTAAATCTGCACAGATCAGAAATCCTCTGTCTATCATGAAAAACCGATTTTCAGATATGCTATATGGTGTGAAGTCATCGTTGTGTTGAAGACAGTACGGTGACCTCTAGATGTTTTGTTTTTGATCGTTTAAACCTAGAGATGGGATGTTGTGTCCTTGACATTCACCCCCCCCCCCAAAAATTTTCCTTTCTTTTTCATATGATATTCTTTTTCCTTTACCGGCCATTATTTATATAAATAATCTTCTATTTTTAATTAATGTTATAATTCTTAATAGATCAGACAATATTTAATGTGTTAGTTAATTTTGTCCGGAACAAATATATTTCCAACCCAGTTCCGTTTTTTTATGTTTTCATAGAGCGCCCTCTATCTGCAAAGTGTTGTTCTCATCTGCAAAGTGTGGTTGTCATTTCTGATGATGTTACTTTGCATATTTCTGATGTGTTTTATACCACACAGTTGTACTCTGACAGAATTGAAACCTTCAAGGACATGCACAGGAATGAAAAGTGTAAATTTCAAACTTATGCAATTGGATTGTGTTTTGGAAGAAGGCACGAACTATGTGTTCATGGGAGATAATTTTCCCGATGTAGAGAGAATTAGATTGAGCTACTTACCATGTGATAGCACTTTAAAGGTGTTAAGCAAAAACGTTAAAATTGTAGAAATACGAAGAGGACAACCTATGTGTGACAGTGTCGCGTCTTCAACATCAACGAAGGTTTTTTGGAGATTTTTTATGTGTAAGTCACCATACACGTTTTTGTTTGGTTCCACAACCCTTATATACATTCACACAAATGTAGAAGGAAGAATCATGTATGCAGGGGTAGATTAAGAAATAAATGTTAACTTGCCCATCACACAAGTTACTAAAAAATATTACTTGCCCTTCCACATTCAGAGGAGAAGAAAAAACATAATTTCAATTTTCAATATTCGACAAGCGCACAAGTTAGCATCAAATTTAACTTGGTCTGCATATATTTTGCCTGCTGTGGACAAGTTGGAGGGGACTTAAATCATACTATGTGTACGAGAAACATAAATTTGCCAAACATAATGTCCTTTTTCAATGGCTCCCAGTTTTCAAATGGGGGGGGGGGGGGTCAATGCATACTGTTTATTACATATACAAACTATATATGATAGAAAAAAATAAAACAATGTTCCATATTTTATCCCGTACACTTATTGAAGCTTTGACTCTTTACATTAACTCCATAACCTCTAACTTTTTTGGTGTTTTTGTGTTATTGAATTTTTATACATGTATACTAATAGCTTTTGTTCTGTTAACTTATGTATCCTTGAACATTTCAATTATCGAAATGTAAATACATTGTATACTGATAATTTATAATGTGAACAGAATATATGAATTCCCCATAACAGTTGATTAAAGAAGTTACATCATCTCAAACTACAGATTATATATGTATATCTGATGAAATAAAGAAACCGCTAGGTACATAAGTCTTTAGAAACTCCTTATGAAAAATCACTGGGATACTAATATATCTATTAATCTTTGATTAATTAAAGCTATTTTTTTTCCTTACTAACTTATCAACTGGATTTCTTTTCAATACTTTTTACACACCATTTTGGTACATGTTTTATGAACCAACAAACAATTATGATACAATTTAAATTTCACTAAGTAAGTCAAGTGATATATTACTATCAAAGTAATTTTTCAAAACAAGTTTCTAACACAATGCACATATAAGGGAAAAAGGGGGGGGGTATGGGCATAGAAGAAGCAAGAAATGAATAATTACTAAAATTATTGATCAGAAAAGAGATCCAAAACAAAGATTATTATTTTTTCTACATCGCCATGTCCACATCCATGTAACATTAAAAACGTTGAAAAGAAAAACAATGATAAAGTATTACAGTACAGTCGGAGACCACAGACATATCACTCTGCTTAGTGAAATATATATTCCATTTTGATATATGAACATGATTTCCTTTGCATTTAAAATGATGTAGTCTACCACTTATTTATAAAGGGGATGGGGGGGGTATCATTTGTATATCTTACATATGTCCATCTTTATCAGTTAATGAATTTTAAAATTTATATTACAGGGTAAGGAGGAGCAATGGACAACAAAACCACCACTTGAAGTTTCAACAGAGACCAAACAGAATGGATCTACACTCCCAAAATTGATCAAATATTCTTATGATTTAAAGACATCACTTTGCATATTTCCTGATAATTTATTTAATAATGCATTGTATACATTATTTGTCTCATTTTTCCCTCATCGTATGTTTCCGCTGTCTCCTTAAAACCCATGAGTAGTAACATAAACAGTCAATGGTCTTCTATGCATCCTGTTTGTCATTTCTTGTTCCAAATACCTACAAAAAAATATTGATTTTAGTTTATTTTTCAGTATATGCATATGAACCTAAAATAATGTGAAAAATTATATTCATGTATATGATATAATATAAACACGAACAACTAAAAAAGTTTGATTCCATTGTTAAATCATGTTTTCTTTATATATATATTGAAATCTTGTTTCTGTAATAGTTCATTCGCTCCATATTCATTCATATGTTTTCTATTTATATATTCAAATCTTGTACCATATACTAGTTACATTGTTCCCAATAATCATTCATTATATTAATACACTTTATTTAAGTCTCCAATTTTGAAATACGTCTCCAATTTTGAATAAGTAATAAATACAAGTTGAAAGCATTAAAAGCAATTTATGTTTCAATTAATGAAATTGAGTTAGAAATATTCTAGGGTCTACATGTACTTACATTTAACACTACTGTATTCGCATTTGGAGTACAAATACTGCGAAACAGTTTCTCCTTCATCATGTTCATCATTATTTTTACTGCGACAATTGCTGTTATCTTCATAGTTCTCACTGCTACAATTGCTACTCTCTTCATAGTTCTCACTTTCATCATTTTGACTTTGTATTTCATCAATTTCAGATTCCATTTCGTCACTGTACTGAATACCCTGGCTTCTATTCTCTTCACCATTTTCCAAATTTTCAACATTCGTCAATAATGGTATTGGCATAAACTCAAAGATCCGTTGAAACATGCTTTCCCTAAAAAATAATTATTTCAAATTTATTGATTACAGCCACCTACTAGTCTGACATCATCACAAGATAGCATACCTGAATTGATATCCGGTATTTTTAGCTCATTTATTGGTAAGTATTCGTACACAAAAAAAAACATGTCAAAGGAATAGAGTATTGAAAAATTAAAAATATCAATTTCGTTATCGAGTTCACTTTTTATAGGGGAGGGTCTGTGATTCAATTATGATGGAGAATAATTAGAACATACAGAAAATTTGACACAATTGTAAAAATTAAGTAGTCTACTAATTTAAAAAAATAAAATATTCTATGTATGTGATAATATCTTTAACAATGAAGGGATATAGAAGCAAATGCAAATGAGACAAAATCTCTAGAAATATGTAAAACCGAGCAATGGAACAACGCTTTTATTGTAGTTCTTCTTCATAATTTTATATAGTCAGGAAATTTATTAAGCCTTTGTGTGTCTTGTCTGTTTTCTAGTTAGTTCATTTTATGTCTATGGGAGTCTAGGATGATGTTTATTTCGCTGAACTTGATTACTCTTTATTTAGGGGCCAACACCGACCTGCCGTTGGGTGTGGGTTTTCCTCACCGTTCATTGAAGATCTTACGGTGGCTTTGAGTTGTTATTTTTCCCCTTTGGGGTGTTGTCTCTTTGACACATTCCCCGTTTCTCTTCTTTTTCCTATATATATCTAGTCAGAGTAGCATATAAACAATATCTATAAATTTATCATGTATATTGAACATTGTAATATATATTTGTATTTTAATACAAATCTGACATATACAATTTATTTCTTTAAGAAAAAGATAAGATAATTGATCTAATTTTGTGAGTACCATTTTTTTCTGGAATAAAGTGAGTCGGGTGAAAGGGTATGAAGTAAATGTATAGTAGACATTTTTTGTATGAAACCTATCTCTCAAAAACACATTTTTTTCAGTGTCAGTGATATCATCATCAATATGTATTGGACTTTACTTCATAAGAAGACGACTAAAGAACAAAAAACAAGCGCGAATTCAGAACTCCATAAACAATCTAAATTTTACAGAACCTGGTTTAGATTTAAGATGAATGTTAGATGCACACACACCCGAGTCTTATGAACTTCATTTACAAAGACAAGAGAGAGCAAACAGTTCTGACCATTTCATTTTTGATATTGAAAATAAAGATTGAAATTGATTTTATGTTGATGTTCATTTCTTGTAGATAAACTTATTATATTTGGAATTGTCATAATAACAATTTTGGACTCGCTCGTAAGAGGAAAAATTACCCAAAAGATAAGAAAATTGTACAATTTAAGCCGAAAAACAATAAATATGATCAAACAATTGAAAAACAAAATTAAACAACAAGATCAACAACACAACTATGTGGAAGACCATGAAATACATCAACAACATCCATGTGGAAGACCATGAAATACATCAACAACATCCAGCACGTTTAAGAAGATCAACACGCGTAAGGAAACAAGTGAACAGACTAAACTTATAGAAATGGGAACATACAAATATATGTTAATATATATATATATATATATTAGATCATCAGACGCTGAGGAAGCTAGTCGGTCTAGCGAAAGTTTCGTCATTTGATCAATTTAGGACTATTATTGCCTAAATTTTTCTATAATAACTTTATTTTGATGTTGTTGTGTATCACTTTAGACGTATATATCTATAATCATCTCAAAACAAAGCAACAACATCAACATTCCCGACGTACTGGATCTTAAAAGATACACACTTCGTGAGAATAATAAAACAAAACAGTAGACTGAAGTGAACAGTACACACATTTAAAAGTTGATATTTCGAGACCTATCCGGCTCTTCATCAAAACATAATAAAAAAGTAAAAAAAACAGTGAAATAAAACCTATTTACAAAGACTATACTACAAAAAAATAATCAAAGTATCGACAGCTACATCATGGACGCTGTTATCTACAAATGTAACATGAGAAGGGAAAAAATAATTTTGTCAGTGTCTGTACATAGAATCTAACAAAATTCTTACTACACTAACGGCTGTAAAGCAAAATATGATAACTAGAAAAAAAAATAGAAAATGGGTAGGGGCAGGAAATTTAGGCTT